>JAKGSA010000033.1:1768446-1797603 GCA_033558755.1 Philaethria dido | reverse complement strand
AATTTATAAAACCGAATGACCGTTTTATTTACCCTAACCTCCTACGTATATAGATTATTAATATTTTTTTTTATTTTAATTAGGCTTCATTTATGTCTAAACCAAATTATCTATCGATCCACCTATAAAGGTGGAGGTATAAAGGTGTATATAATATTCACGCTATGTTTCTTCCTCACATAGCAGGACAGACAGAACCTGGTATCGAGATACTGCTTTCTAGTTCCGCCCGAATTCATGATTATTAAGTGGTGGAATTCAACTGTGCTCTTTATCTTATCAGAGAAGAATGAGAATAATTTTAATGTTCTTTACCTTGTATGGGAATCGAACCCACCTACCTATTCGAAACCATCGCGTTTAAAATCACTTACAGCGTCACAACAGTTCAATTATTAATAATAAACAGAAATAAACCGTGAGAAGACAAGATTAAGACTAAAAAAAAAAGCGGTTGAGTTCAGTCACTCAAGAGCAAGCAGTGTCTCAAATTCGAACGAAAAGAGGTGAACGGAGTGTCTTGACACTAGGTTCTATGACTACCCTGTTATATGGAATAAAGCGTGAAACTGAAAAATAAACCGTAATATAATATTTTAAATACTAACCATGCATATATAACGCCCGTCGTAGCGCAGAGGCACAAACGTGCGACTGTTAACGCGACAGGTTGTGGGTTCGATTCCCACTCTAGGAAATGGAATTTTTCATATCCTGGATTTGGTAACAAGGCAAAAGCTACGTTTAGTTTCGCCACTCATTACGCTAAGTCTCGAAATTAGGGGGAAAGGGTAGAACGAAGTGTCTTAACACTAGGTTCCCTCTGCCTACCCTGCTATATGCGGGATACAGCGTGAAGCTATGTATGTATGTATGTAGCCATGCATATTTGTAAAGTAAACACATTAAACTTCCATACAAATACATTAATACTAGTTCTATCTACTTTAAGTAGTTATATTCATACAGCATCAAAGCGCCGACAAATGGTACTCAATCGTAATATAATTTGTATTTCATTTCATACGTATCTAATGGAATGGAACTACTAACCAGATGATAGTATAGAGCTATTAAGTTTCTATGAAATAGAAGTGCTCAACTGATCGTTTATTATGCAATGTGGATTTAAATAAAATTAGGCCATAACGGCGAAGTGGGACAATATATGATTAAATTAAATTATTGTAATTTCCATACTCTAGAAAGATAAAGCACGGCGTTTAGTTACGCCCCCTAACACTCAATTTGTATACTTCGGGCGGCAAGTGGAGGACGGTTTCTTGGCACTAGCTTCTCTTTGACTATCCTGCTATGTAGGAGATAACACGATGAAAAGGACTTAAGAGTATTATAATTATATGATTTTTTTCATTCCATTTTAGAGATAATCTTGAAATCTACCAAGATTTCTTTTTTTCTAAAATTTTACATAAAAGAGTCAATAGAAGATATAATTTGGTTAACGTCTAAATTTCTAAAAACATAACATTAACGATTGAAAATTAGTGTATCTTAGTAAAAGAGTCTAAAAAAATAGAATATCTAGCTCATTTTTAAATAAAATTGAAAATAAAAATATATTAGTAATATTGATATCTATATACAAAAGACGAACGAAGAAGAACGTGCTCAGGTGGTTTGGCCATGTCCAGAGGATGAGTGATGAAAGAATGGTCAGAAAGATATGACGCAAAGGTGAGCGGCAAGAGAGGTAAGGGGAGACCTCGGTTGACCTTCGAGAACACAGTATCAATGATACTGGAGGAAAGTCACGTAAATAGCATGAGGACCCCCCGGAGGCCATGCATGAAGAGGTTAATGACTGTGGACGAGGCGAAAGAGGTAAACAGGGACCGTAGCGTTTGGCGCTCCGTTCTCTCTGACTACCCCGCTAGGGATAAAGCGTGAAGTTAAATAAGTAAGTACATACAAAAGATGCTACTCAGCTATAGCTATAGCATATAGCACATAGGTACCTCAATTAGTGTAGGGGAGCACTAACAGAGGATTTCTCAAAATTTCTATTGGACCTGGAACTTACGCGATATATACTATAGTCGACGCAAACTAAGTTGGTGGCAATTACTCATCTATAAAGAGAACTTCGTAACCAAAGCTAAAAAATACTAAAGCTTCCAAAAAGCAACATTTCAGAGCTTTTCATGGACAAATTTGAATTGCATTGTATCATTTTTTCTTACACTTATAATGTCACGCTCACGACCCTGTTAGGAAATGCTAACAAAAATGTAATCGACTTTTGTCACGTCATCTGTTTTTTGACTGGACAAGTGATCAATGTTTTTGTTACAAATAAAACTAAGATTTGTTCTTGCTATTGTATAATGTAGAAGACACGAAGTTTTTATCTGAGAAAAAGTATGGAACAATTGCACTTTTTCTTTACACCGAACGTGCTTACTTTGTTTTCTTTTTAGACAATTTTAGATGTAAAAAATTTTGCATTTTTCTAGTAAAATGACTTAGGGCTTAAATTAGATGTTGTTTTTTGAATCAAATGCGTTTCCCAGCTTAAAAAAAGGTTATTTTATAAGAACTAGAGGCCCTGATGTCGCGTATTAATCTATTTTTATAGCTCTTTTTTTTCCTTTTTTTTTACTTCACGCTATATCCCGCATATAACAGGATAAGCACAGGGAACTTGAGAACCTAGTGTTAAGACACTCCGTTCTCTTTCAGCAAATCCGTCCCCCACTTTCCGCCAGATTGAGGCATTGCGTGTTGAGTGGCGGAACTCAACGCCGCGCTTTGCCTTGTTACCAAACCCAAGAAATGAAAATACTACATTTTACATTTTCTGGAGTGGGAATCGAACCCACAACCTATCGCGTTTACAGTCCCACGCTTGTGCCTCTGCACCACGACATGCGTTTACTATATAATAAATAAATATTAAAAATGTTTTGGTATAACCAAGACATATAGACTACTAGTACTCGTCCTACTCATGTTATATTGCTCTAATAAAATAGTGTAGAAAATGAAACTCATAATTACTCACTTGTGAACTACAAAAACTGACCGCAAATACCTATAGATATAATTTTTAATTAAATTTTAGCATTTGTACGATAAAATTCTTCGTTAACAGGTAAAACTACTTTTTGATATATAATCAAATACGAGTACTAATATTACAAATATAAAGTTTATTTTCTCTAAGTAATTTTATAAGTGAACCGAATATATTACATTAATTAATGACATTGCCATTAATTAAGATCTAATCGGAACTTGTTTTGGTTTTGCTCAGTAACTAACTGTTTTAGTATATTTAAGTTATTGATAAATTTTCTTAGCTTATAAAATTATATTTGTTTAAAGATTTTGATCGATTTTTTTAAGCAGAGAGTGCGTAGTGCTAAAACACTGTGGTCCCCACTTTCCACCCAATTTCTAGTGATTGCGTATTGAGTGATGGAACTCAACGCCGCGTTTTTTCGTACTAGAAGGAAGAAAGGAAATTATTGAAACATTATTAGTGATAATCTTATTTGACTATATTTATTTCAGTGTTTATAAATAAAAAGTGATTTAATGGTGTAGCAAAGCATTTAGAATTAGTCTGGGTATAAACGAAGTATGGCCCAAAGTGCCACTAACAGTCTAAAGTAAAGAGACTCGTCTGACAGTAATTCATTATTGTCGGTTCAAATGCTACTTGGAATATTTTAAATTTATATCTATATGATGTAGGTCGTTTTCTGCAATACAAAACAAATAAAAATATATATTTTTTTAGGCTTCACGCTTCTTCCTGCTTGGCAGAATGGTCAAAGAAAGCTTAGTTTTATGACACTCCATTTTCCATATTCGCCTCAAATCGTCACATTACACAGCAGAACTCAACACCGCGTTCCGTCTTACTAAATCGAAAAAAAATAAAATAATTTCAATATAATCCATCCTTTAACTGTTTATCGAACCCACAACCAAGCCAAGACAGACGCTATCACTGCGCCATAATAGTATTATGTTTCATTGATGTTAATTGTGTAATCTTAAGACGTGTGTGTGTAACTTTGAACTAAGTACCTGATATAAGATATTAGTTTATATTTTTTTAATGTTATAAATTGTATTTTTTTTAAAAGGGGGTTATTAAAGGGATTATGGTAGGGGTTATATTGTATATAAGTGAAGTGCCATAACAGTCGCGCAATGTAATTAAGTGCGAAACGTATGTCGAGCAACGTCGATGTTTAATACCTTGACGTCATACCTAAAGTCTAATATAATTTTTTTAACTTCACGCTGTATCCCGCATATAGCAGGGTATGCAGAGGGAACCTGAGAACCTAGTGTTGAGACACTCCGTTCTCTTTCAACAATTCCGTTCTCCTTCACATTCACATTAAATGAAAAATATAATATTAATCATCTACTCTCTCAAATTTACTGTCACACGTCTTTAAATCGTACAAGCTCCAATACTTAAACACAATATTGAATACGAATGAAAGAAATAACGAAGTCTTCCGGCGGAGATCTTGATAAAAGCTACATTCCATTAGAACTGATCATTGAGTATATCTGCCAATAAGATAAATAGGACATGGATCATTTAGACAAAGGATATTTAAGTTAAATTATTGGATAGTAATTAAACTTGGTTTTAAATTAAATCTAGGAAAGTTACTTATTACGTTGATTTGCGTAACAAGCGTGAATAGGTTGATAAGTCGACTTCTATAAAGAATTTTTAAATATTAAGAGGCGTTAAGTTATGGTTTTATTTCTTTAAGGGGAATAAAGAACTACTTAGAGAACGAAAACGGAGTGTCTAGACACTAGGTTCTAGATTACATAGGTTCTAGGTTATTATGCGTAAGGGTGTTCGTTTTTATAAAACTTAAATTGATATTTAAAGAGGTCATTGTAGCGCAGTGGGACTGCGTTTGACTATAACTCGATTGATTTAGGATTCGATTCTCACTAGGGAATGATTATATTTATATTATTTTCATTTCTCCGTTCTAACAAAACAAAGCGCAGCGTTAAGTTCCGCCACTTACCATTCAAGGTCTCAAAATCGGCCGAAATCTTCTAATTTTTCTCTGCTTTTGCTTTTGTTTTTTAAACTACATACATAGTTTCACGCTGTATCCCGCATATATCATGGTAGGCAGAGGGGACCTAGTGTTAAGACACTCCGTTTCTTTTTAAACTAATATTTATTATATCATTAATGGATATCTTAGTTTGCAGATGTCAAACCGATGGCTAGAAATAAAAAGAAGTAGAAGTAAAAGCTAAGTAATACTAGTGCACATACTTCACAAAGACGCGCCGTATATTAAAAGACAAAGCGACCGTATCCAATATCGGGGTAAGGATAGCATAAAAATACGTGTTGGTATAATTATATAAAAATATAATATAGTTGAAGGACTTATATATTCTTCAGTTTACTTTTATGTCAAAAAAAAAAATTAATAAGTATATAGGATTGGACTAAAATTCGTTATTTTGTCCATCAAATTTATCTTTTTGAATTTTAAATTCTTTATTAAAAACATCAATTTTGTTCATAAATTTAATAAAAGTTTAAACTGAATTTAATGCAAAAGAACTTGATATTGACGAGTAAAATGTAATTTATATGTATATTGTTAACGAATATATGGTCCTGTCAAATTGAGGAAGTTGGCATAATATGATGTAGCCAATATCGTTCAAATTCGTATTGAAGCTTCAAAAAAAAGTATTTATTTAGAAATAGCTTAAAACTACTCATCGGGTCTTAACAACTTAACAAAAATATAAAATCACTTCAGGAACACTATCCGTCATATAAAGAAAGAATCAACAAACTTGATTCGCTCAGTAAAAAATTATGCGTATGCGTAACCTCTTCATTTTTTTAAGTTGGTTAAAATACATGTAATCATAACAAAACATTACAATAATTTCAATTATTAATTTATATTTTTTTATTGTTACTTTATATATTTTTTTGCAATCTGTACCTTTGTATTGAAGAGGATTCAATATCAGTGCGCCTGAGGATAATCATCTATTTGATATTAAATCAAGAGTGATTCGTCTTTTATGTTGAGTTCTAATAAAAGAATTTCATAGACGCGTACAAATTGTGAGTACTATTCGACTTATTCACATTTTAGTTATGAAATCATATGTATAGGGTCATTGAACTGAATAATCTTAGGGTCCCATGTATTAGGAACCCCAACGTAACCAAGTCAATGTTAATACAAAGTAAGCTCTTCAGATATTTCTTGAGAACTTGATGCAAATATTGATAGGAGACAACGTAAGGCAAGCACTGATATGACTGACATTAAATTGCCAGGTATAAAATGACAGATATTAATTATAATTGACGTTTCTGAGAGCCATACAAATACATGGATGGAATACATGGAATATATGGATGGGTGGAATTTTGTTATTCTGTCACGCAAAAACTACTAAACAGATCTAGATGAAATTTTACAGTAATACAGATCATACATCAGAATAACATATAAACTTATAAAGAAAATCTGTTTATAAAGAATTTCTGCAATTTAGCTAACAAAAGTATTTAGTTTTATTCTTATTGTTATAAGCAACGATACAACGTGATGTAACATTTTAATATTGCGCTCACCAACACAATACATATAGATATTTGATAACTTAGCTCATTCAACCGCAAACCTAGATATATCACTGATGTAAAAACTAGAAGTGTAGTATTAAATCTCAAACTAATTTCCAGGTCAAGCTAAGCTTACTCAATGTATTTAGTGTTTAATTTATCATTGGTTAGTCATTTTACTTGTTACCTATTTGTAAAGGCGATATCAATGAGGTGATTACATTGTTGCAAAAATTTTGTTTTAAAAGTTGTACTTATTTTTGTAATAATAGATACATACATACATAGCTTCACGCTGTATCCCGCATATAGCAAGGTAGACAGAGGGAACCTAGTGTTAAGACACTCTGTTCCCCACTTTCCGCCGAATTGAGGCATTGCGTGCTGAGTGGTGGAACTCAACGCCGCACTTTGTCTTGTTAGCAAACCCAGGAATTCAAAAATTCCATTTCCTGGAGTGGGAATCGAACCCACAACATTAAATTAGTACCTACATATGGCCAATGTAAGTAATATAAATATTACTTACATTGGCCATATGTTTGAATATAGTGTACATACACGGTGCTAAAACTTATATTTTACGCAATACTAGAGACTACTATCGAATATTGATAGATATGTATATTTTAGATTTTGTTAGTATTGGCTTTGGCATGTAGAGTGGTATCATGGCAGAATATTGATTGGCATTTACGACTGATGTGGAAGTTCCATATGATACGCTTCTCGGAATTTCTTAATAGAGCCTAAGTTCACCTAATTTACTAATGTAATCACCAAATTTCTTGTATTAGGTGTTTTGAAAATTTCTTTAGTGCGTTATACAATCCTGTATGTACTTACATATAGGGTAAGGGGAACGTACTAAAATGAAACAATTTTTTCGTTATATTATACTAGAAATACCTATATCCTTACATTGTAACTCACTTGTAAAAATCTGATACCTAATACCTATTATGTATTGTGAATATCTTACTACTGTAAGATTTACATAATAATTAGATAAAGGCCACCGTAGCCAGCGGGAGACCATCTTATGGTAAACGGCATGGTTGTGAGATATGAGATCGACCACAACCCCGAGAAATTATATTTAAATGTTTCCGTTTATTCAATTTGATAAAACAAAGCGCGGCATTGAGTCCGCTAATTGAACATACACTTTCACAGTTTTAGGCGAGAAGTGAGGAATGTAGTGTCCTGACACTAAAGTCTCACCAACTACCCTGCTGTGCGAGAAAAGAAGTTGAAAGAAAAGTCACAATATTACTACAAAATATATATCTACAGTACCATATTTGTTAAAGTCAAACTATATACTTATAACAAAGGAACATCCTGCTCGTTAGTCACTTCTGAATGTCATTTCAGGGACCAATGTATACATTTCCCTCGAAGTTTCAAAGGTGGAATAACAAACCAATATAAAAATAAGACAAAATGGCTCGCTGCCAAGCATTTTAACATAAAACAACCCGCAGTCGTAAAAACACAATCTTTTGATTTATTTACTTACCAAAACTATTGATCGTAAATATGGACTTGTGACGATTTGCAGATGAGTAAATATAGAAGTCAAACGTGTGTCAGATAATATTGAATGAAATGCTCGGTTTTTTTTCAGCTTCTTGATTTAATCAAAAACGGGTTTATCAGAAATTAAAATGAACGGAGCGCCAAACGCTACGGTCTCTGCATACTTCTTTCGCCTCGTACATAGTCATTAACCTCGTCATCCTTGTTCTCCATGGGGTACTCAAGCTTTTTATGTGACCTTCCTCCAGCATCATTGAAAATATGTTTGAGAACGTCAACCGATACCCCTACCGCTCTTGCTACACTTTTACGAAATGTATCTTCCTCACCAATATATCTATAAACATTCTCTCGACGTATCTAAACCAGCTGAGCACATTCTTTCTCCTTGTCTCTGTATCATTCTCGCTAACGCTTAAAATTCCGTGTATCTCTGCATCGGACTAAATAAATGGACACAGTATATCCAACGAAGAGATCACATATCTCCATTATTTTATATTTTTAAATTTCAATTTCCATCTCTAATAATTTAATATCTACTGCATAAGTACATTCATTAAGCATGTATTTGTCATAATGGATAATAATAGATATATATATATATATATATATATATATATATACAGTGTGTACTTGCCATACAGAAGCTCTGACTAAAACTTGTAACAAAATGAATAAAAATAATATATTTCACGGTAGAATATAGACCAGTTATTCAACCGGCTACCAGTGGAAATCCCATTGGGTCTGCAATTTTACGATACGTACGATTTTCAATTATACTAGAGAGAAGGTCAAAAAGTTATAAAGAGGATATATATTTTTGAAGATAGTTTGTGTATATATACGTTATAGTCATATTTATCTACTTAAGCTTTGCAGGTTGTTCTAAGGATGGGCACAAAAAACTGACATTTTGTATTTTTGTTTTAATAAATATAATTGAGAGTAATGATTGCTTGAATAAATATATTAGCACTACTAATCCTTATAGCGTGGATGTTGTATTTTAGACTGAAGGTCTTATATGTGACTTCTTTCATCAATCATATTCATCAAGTTTATCTTCTAGGTCTGGTATAGCAAAACATTTTAATATTATAATTTGAGAAAATATATAAAAACAATGCGTTATATCATGACCACATTACACAAAAACTTTTCAGACGTTATTCTCACAGTTTTTTACATCAAATAATATACTGACTTTGACTTTGACTTTGACTTTGAAACTGTAAGCTTTCATCTAGATTTGTTCAATATGTTGGGTGAAGAAGTAACGAACAAAAAGAAGTTACAAATATATCCTCACAAACTTTCTTTTCTTTTCTTATTTTGTTTTATTAAAACTATTAGATCTATTTACACATATTCACAAACGCATTTCGCATATATTATATTAGATCCTTGTTAACCTAAATGACTGATATGCGAATCGTAATATCAACCGTGAGACGACCACTGCTGAACATAGGTATCCCCCAAGAATTTCAACGAGGTTCGGTGTTGCTTCTCCCTCATCCAGCGGCTTCCGGCGATCTCGACCAGATCGTCGGTCCACCTGGTAGAGGGTCTGCCCACTAAGCGTTGTCCGGTTCGACCACTCGAGAACCTTTCCACACCAACGGCCATCGGGTGACCTCGCTATGTGTCCCGCCCACTGCCACTTCAGCTGAGAAATTCTTCGAGCAATGTCGGTAATTTTTATTCTCCTATGAATCCCTTGATTTCTGATTTGATCACGTAGGGAAATACCAAACATTGCGCACTCCATTGCGTGAATATAAAAAAGTAAATGATATCATTAAAAAACATCTTTTCCAAGGGAACAAAATCAAGAAAATGATTTAATAATAGTTCAAATACAAACACATATCAAAGGAATCATCAATATTTATCTCGAACACAAAAAAACATAAACTGTAATGTATCCTTTGTTTGGCAACATGTTTATACAGCATCGACATGTGATACGTAGCAAAAATAAACTATTCCTCTTCGTTATATTTTAAGTTCGCTATCAAATGTGTAATTTTCAATTAGAGTTGATGCCAAAGTAGTAAGGGGCATTTCTTATATTTGAAATAGGGATCTCGAATATATGTTTTGTAGTACACTTTACTTACTTTCATAGGAACATGAGAAGAAACTGCTTAGCAATCCATGGATTCACCGTGCGGGTGCCGGGCCCATCGCGTTGCAGAGAGAGGAGTTTGGAGAGTGCCTGGGACTTACGACCCAAGTGTAGGTTTAAGGGGCCCCTTTAAAATGCGCATGAACGTTCACTTCCACTGTCCGCGCTCCTCTCTCTACCTAACTATATTTTAAAGGATTCTACTAATGCCGTCTTCGAAATACATGCTAAAAGTGAACTGATGATAGTTCTAGAAAGGCCGAGATCTTTATATCCAAAAATGTCAAAAATTTCGGCCCGTATTGATCAAAGAAGGATGAAATCTTGAAGAATTATCCTAAGCTATTTTACTATTTTACTAATTGACTGTAAAAGGACGAGTTTATCAATTCGAATGTGTTTTTTATGATTTTTTTTGACAATTCTTTTTTATATGATAGCTAGTGCTTCCTACGTGGTTCTATTAAAATTTTGTTCAAATCTGATCAGTAGTTTTTGAGTTATTCGTAATAATGCTACTTTTTAGTGCATTTTATTTCAAAGTCGATTTTTTTTATGATAAAATTTTAATCATTCAACTCAATCCCTTCCCCTCCCTTTTCCTCAACTCAATCCCTTTTCCTCTTTTCATCTGTCCCTATACTTAACGAAGGTTGTCTGTAAGAGATTGCTTGAAGCAATAAGACCGCCTTTGCATACAGACACATGAGTTCATATTATTGTTTCCTCTTCTTTTATATTTTATTGTGTGTGCAATAAAGATTATTCTATTCTATTCTATTCTATTCAACATAACATTTACGTCTATATGACATCGTCTCTAACATATATAATTTTTTCATTCATTCATTCTTTAATATAACGTCAAAGTGTAAAGTAATAACTTAAATACTTCAAGTTTAGTCTCAGTCGTAAATACTAACTATGTGTAAGAGATTGTAACATAATAGGTACATCGAAGTTAGGAAAAACTTTAAATGAAGAAATATGAGAGCTAACACTTTAATATCTAAAATATTGCATCCATGCATTTAATATCCAAAAATTGGATGTCATTTTGGCGCAGTGGGACAGCATCTGACTGTAATCGCGATTGGTTATGGATTCGATTCCCATTTGGTAGAACTATTATATTGAAAATATTTTCATTTTACTCCGGAAAAGAAAGCAGCGAACGAACTATCTTATCTTCTTTCTCTTCTAAATGTAATAAAGCGTGAAGTTGTTTTTTTTTATATTTTAATGAAAGCTAAATGCTTATATTATTACAAAAAATCTTTATAAGTCTATGTGTCATTCTGAAATATAAGTTATATTTCCTGGTTTATAAAAACCAAAATAAAAAAAATCAAGATTTATGGCATGTCGTGGCGCACAGGCACAAGCGTGCGATTGTAAACGCGACAGGTTGTGGGTTCGATTCCCATTCCAGGAAATGGAATTTTTCATTTCCTGGGTTTGGTAATTCGGTAAAGCGCGGCGTTGAGTTCCGTTACTCAGCACGCAGAGCCTCAATTCGGTGGAAAGTGGGGAACGGAGTGTCTTAACACTAGGTTCTCTCTGCCTACTCTGCTGTATGCATGGATACAGTATGAAGCTATGTGTGTTTGTAAGATTTTGTGAAATTTCGGTATAGTATAACGATTAATATTTATTTTTTTCAAATACATCTTAATTTCCAAAGAGTGATTATTCAGATATTATGATTTTTTTGAGGAAAAGACATACAAACATACATAATCTTTAATAAATAGAATAATACAGAATATTTTTACAAACATAACAGCGACACAGTGGCAATGCTCTGGTTTCAAATGCAATAGTTACTTAGAAACCTTAGGAAGGATGATCGATATGGAGTCGTTGCCATTTTACGATTTTAGCGGTTTTCGTATATATTTTCTACCAATTAACTAATTCTACGACTGCAGTATTGATTTCAGTTTGTGAAAACGTAATGTCAAGCGAAAAAAATACTTAAGAGATCGTATTAATATTTTACCCTACTTATTAATTTCACTTCACGCTGTATCCCGCATATAGCAGGGTAGGCAGAATGAACCATAGAACCTAGTGTTAAGACACTCCATTCTCTTTCAACAATTCCATTCCCCACCTTCCGTCGAACTGAGGGATTGCGTGCTGAGTGGCGGAACTCAAGGCCGCGCTTTGCCTTGTTACCGAACCCAAGAAATGAAAATACTAAATTTTACATTTCCTAGAGTGGGAACCAAACCCACAACCTGTCGCGTTACCAGTCGCACGCTTGTTCCTCTGCGCCACGACAGGCGTTAATATTTTACCCTACTTATTAACCATTTTCATAAACAGGAGGACATTTTCAATTCGACTGTATTTCTATGTGTTACCGCATAATTTTTTATGGGGTGCAATAATTTTGATGATTCTATTTTTTAAACGATAGCTAGAGGTTCTGAAATGATTCTATTTAAATTTAGTAAGTTCTAACTAACAGTTTTTGAGTTATTCGTAATAATATATCAGTTTTTAGTGCATTTTACTGTTATTTTACGGCTTTACTAGATGTACTATTGAGTAACAGTTAAAATTATTATTACGACAAATAATAATTGTATACGATGAAGTACGTATCAGGCGCGAAGAAATTAATAAATCGAAAATGTATACTTTTCAGGACGAACATTTTTAAGTATAAATTCTATCTTTAAGTTCTGATTTTATGCTTTTTAAATACTTTTTACATCATAATATGCGACTTGCTTCAATTTATCATTTATTTACCCTATAAATAAGGCAACCCTACTATTTATTAATTTAAAAAAAAATGTATATACAAATCGACTTATCAATCTATTCACGCCTGGATATTATTTGGTATGTGATCTTGTTTCACACTTGTTTGACTAAAGTCTTCATAGGCTAGAAACATATATTCACTTGAAAATTACGGTCACAGTAATGCGGCTTTATCGTAAACGTAGGTACAATGAGAATCGTACGTCTGTAAATAGAACTAGTACACAATTATTCACTTAGCAGAGGTGAGTACAAAGGTTTAAGTACGGAACCTATTGAGGACATTACAATTACTTATATATTATAGAACACAATATAAATTACTTTTTTCTTTCTTTTTTTTTTAACTTCACACTGTATCCCACATATAGCAGGATAGGCAGAGGGAACCTGAGAACCTAGTGTTAAGACAGTCCTCTTACAACAATTCTGTTCCCCACTTTCCGCCAAATTGAGGCGTTGCGTGTTGAGTGGCGGAACTCAACGCCGCGCTTTGCCTTGTACCAAACCCAGGAAATGAAAATACTAATATTTCCTGGAGTGATAAATTATGTGTAGTGGATAAATTACTTTTCTTCCTATATCTTGTATACATGGGATGTGAAAAGTGAACCTAGTGTTAAGACACTCATTTTTATTTTCCGCCAATTTAAGGACCAATGTATATTATTTACATACGATAGGCTATCGTGGCGCAGTGGGACAGCATTAATTGCAATTAATGCGATGGTTGTCAGACCAAAATATCAGCGATTCATCTATGAAAACAAATTCAAGGAGAAAATACTCTAGCAACGCTATACCGAATCTATCAATCTAAAATCACTGAACAAGTCGAGTCATATCGAGTCGATTCTAATAACTTTTATGATCTGGGCAAATATTAATAAGACATTTCTGAAAATCTTACCTCAAAGTGTGTAGTATAATTAGTAGCTTTTTCTATGTATATCAACATGAAAAAATCTTGCATCCACAAATTTCTTGTCGTCCAATTTGTAAATATTTCAGGTTTAATAGACACGCACAGACATCAAGAGTTGAACTCACTCTTACCTGCGACATTTTAATCATAGCTAAACACTAAATTGCAAGCTTAACTTAAGCTGACCTCCTTAGCAATTCATGTATTCACCGTGCGTTGCATCGCGTTGCCGAGAGGAGTTTGGGGAGTACCTGGGACTTACGACCCAACGTGTAGGTTTAAGAGGCCTCCTTAAAGTGAGCATTGACGTTCACCTCCACGGTCTGCTCTCCTTTCTCTACCTAATCAAATTTGAAAAGATCTTACTATATACGTACTAAAAATGAACTGATGATATTTTCTAGTAAGGCCCATCTCGGGCCTATCTCATCTATCTATCGTGTGCAAATTGACTCTAAGCCTACTCCAGGTCAGTTTGTTGGTAAATGTCACATAATTGTACATTTTGAAATAGTGATATTTAGGATATGTTTTAGAATTCTAGAGTAAATCAAAAATGATAAATGAGAATCAAACCGAAACTACGATGGCGTCATTCACTACAATAATATATGTAATACCTAAAATTAATATTGAAATTTCCTATAAATTCACGTTCGTATATCATTTCTAACATAAACATCCTTTAATGTGGTGTTTATATGTAAATGTATGAAATTATCGAAACCACTGTTTATTTCCAAGGTCCTTTTATTAATATGAATATAAGTATATATAGATGTAAGTAGTTTCACGCTTTTTACTCACATAGCAGGGTAGTCAGAGAGAAACTAGTGTTAAGACACTCCGTTATCAGCTTCGCCCTCTAGCCGACATTGCGTGTTGAGTAGTATATCATAATACTTGGTGGGCAATGTGGCAGCGCAAAAAAAACAGCGCAGGAAAAGCTTGAGAGTCGAATAGATGAAGTACTAAAATCATATAATTCTTTTGTTTACTGTCACATATTATCGCATTGCACCACGGTGGTTTTTGGCAAGTCAAAGGGCAGAGTTGAGTTCCTCCACTTAACGCGCAATGTTTCGTATACAGTAAAATCATATCAATATGATTACTTTTAAAATTTTACATAACAAAAGCCCTAATTACACACTATACTCGTACAGTGTATTTAAAATCGAAGTTTTATTAGAAATATTTATTTGCTCAACTTAAATACTTTTTTAAAACGGATGAAAGGTATCGAGAAACATGTTTCAAATGACAAAAGAAACTTCTAATTTATTTCTATATCTATATATAGAACACTTGTATTACAGAGTGACTGAAAGGCAACGTAAAGTACTGGCCAAAGAAATCTGAAAATTGGAAATAAGCTCCTTGGCAAGCGCATAAGCCACGCAAACAGAGTCGCGGGATATAGCTAGTATTAACTATTAAAAACCAAAATATTCTTTAATATTGAATAACCAAAATAATTTACAAGCACTTTTGAATCGCCAATTAACATAAACATGTCAGTATGTCAGGACTGACAGTCCTACCGGAAGCTACCACCGGTGAGAAAGACAGTTCTGCTGACAAGAGCCGGCAAGAAACGCAACAATTGTTTTTTCAAATCATATTTTATAATATAGTAACAACTATGATAAGCATCAACGGCGTTTAATTCCACATGTTAACATCAGTATAATATTCTTAGACAGAATAATATACTTTTCTCAATAATATGAATCTTAACTTTAAATCTCTTTTTGTACAAAGTTAGAGTAAATGAAACAGTCGTTCCGTTTTATAAATTAATTATATTTCACCGAAAAGAAAGAATACTCAATATACTGCTTATCGACTCAAAGTTCTAATACGTAAAGAACACAATACGACTGGTGGCAACCATTTAACAGTAAAAGTCAAATGACATACTAATTATAAAAGATTAATTTTATATAATAATCAATTGACAATCTATAAAAAATCTTTAAAAATTTCACAAGTCAGTTGACCAACTATAAAATCAATTGATATATCAACACTTTTCAAATTATACCTTTACACAGTTTACGCCTGTCGTGGCGCAGAGGCACAAGCGTGCGACTCCAGGAAATGTAAAATTTAGTATTTTCATTTCTTGGGTTTGGTAACAAGGCAAAGCGTGGCGTTGAGTTCCACCACTCAACACGCAATACCTCAATTCAGCGGAAAGTGGGGAACGGAATTGTTGAAATAGAATGGAGTGCCTTAGATCTAGATTCTCTGGTTCCCTCTGCCTACCCTGCTATATGCGAGATACAGCGAGAAGTTAAAAAAAAACACAGTAAATAAAATCTATTTACAATTTGTTTACATTACCTTAAATAAACAAATGTTTTGTCTTCAAACACGCGGAATACACCAAGTATTCATAGAATTCATAAGCATTGTGCAACAACGATAAATCTTTACTAAACACCGCTTTAAATAGAATTCCTAAAATATTTTATTTCTTTTTGTGACCGTCGTTTAAAATTTGTAGAATGTTGTGTTATATAGTAGTCTGATAATTATATTCTTAGTTTTCTTTAAGAAACTCCATTGAGTGGTTATTACAGTTCTGCTAATATTTTATTTGCGAAAATATATGAGAAAGAATGGATTTTTGTAATTCTTTTACAAAAACTTCTGAGCGGATTTAGACGAAACTTCACGGTAATATAGTAACATATTATACATCAGAATAACAGATATAGATATAGGCTTCAATTTACAAAGATTTTGTTTAATTTCACCATGATATAATAAGTCTAAAGTCTTTATATTATATTCGGAAGTGCTTGTAATAGCCTACTGGAATAAAGCATATTTTGATTTTGATAAAACAAAAACAAAATAGACGAAAAAATAGAATAAAGTGACAAATAAACCGATAAATTATCTGCCTATTTGAAAATAATATAAATTTAATCTAATATTAGCTGAATATCAAACCTACTGCCTTCTATTGAGTTTAAACTTAACTTTAACTTTAAACTGATGGATCTGAAATGGAGCAGTTGACTAGACGGCAACGATGGCGTTATTAATAAATATATATTTAGAAGACCGTCGTAGCGCAGTGGGAAAGCGTCCGAATGCAGACTCGATTGGTTATGGATTCGATCCCTGTTCATACTTAAAATTATTTTCATTTCTCCGCTCCAGTAAGGTACCACGGTATTGACCTCCACCGCTCAACAAGCAGTCTCAGTTTCGGGCGGGTAGTAGAGAACGGACTCTCCTGACACTAAGCTCTTCCTGACTATCTTACCAAACGGAAATAGACGTCAAACCGAAATATATATATATATATATATATATATCCGTTCTGAAAAAAAATACAGTTTACAGGCTTTCATACAAACATTCGTAAACTAAATTGACTCAAAAATCGATATAATAAAATATACATTAGGATGATCTTGATTTGACTCGATCGTTTTCAAGGTCAAACGAGCATTCACAGTTTTATATAAAAACGTTAAATATATATTAGTAATATAAATATGTTTTTCTTCGAATCGGAAATAAATTATTTTAGTGTCCACGTCATGAGAAATGTTTTTCCTATAAGCTCAATAAAGTGACTTTTGATTCGGGTTTGATATGCAAATACTACTGACAAACAGAATATTTTTACGGATGAAAAAATATCGTGTCTATACCCGTTGACTCGTAATGTGGCGCAGAAGCACAAGCGTGCGACGTTAAACGCGACAGGTTGTGGGTTCGATTCGCACTCCTGGAAATTGTTTTTGTCAATTCCTGGGTTTGACAACAAGGCAAAGCGCGGCGTTGAGTTCCGCCACTCAGCACGCAATGCCTCAATTCGGCGGAAAGTGGGGAACGGAGTGTCTTAACACTAGGTTCCTTCTGCCTACCCTACTATATGCGGGATAAAGCGTGAAGCTATATATGTATGTACTAACCTAATATGCACTTCTTACGTAACTTCAAGACAAATAGAAGAATCTGTTTGTTTACTATCATGCAGCTCTTTATGAAATAATGATCTAAATATAGCGAAAAGCTTATACGAAAGTAGCGCTCTGGAATATATTTTTTACAGGTAGTATCTGTTATGAAGTAAGTAATTAATTTAGAAAGAGGTAAGTTAAATATTATTTAATACAGTTATAAGGTAGATATTTTTATAGTACGCGATTAGTGTTGGTTCAAATACATAAAAAAGGGAAATTATTTGTATTTAAAAGAAATGCCTGTCGTGGCGCAGAGGCACAAGCGGGCGGCTGTATACACGACACGTTGTGGGTTTGATACGCACTCCAGAAAATGGAATTTTACATTTTTTGGGCTTGGTAACAAGGATAAGCGCAGCGTTGAGTTCCGCCACTCATCACGCAAAGCCTCAACTCCGCGGAAAGTGCGGAACGGAGTGTCTTGACATTAGGTTCCATCTGCCTACAGTGCTATATTCGGGATACAGCGTGAAGCTGTCTGGCTGTCTGTTTCACCATACATCATGTCATCATCATAATGTCAATATTATTTTACTTCGTGACATTCTCAAATTCATAAGTGCTCTATTTTTCTATCAAATGATAAAAAAGGGATACGTTTCCTGTGTTAAAAAACGACCAAAGGACTGACAATACCGATTATAAACGTCAGCATTATCGATCCTTTTTTGATTTCCTTTGTTAACTAACGATTCGAAAGTGCTTACAACCTTAAGTAGAGAATATTTTAATTTTGTTTCTTATAAGCATAGTATTTTCCTCATAGAGTTAGGTATTACTCGTTATAAAAACTAAAGAGTCTAAGGAAATTATTGAGCGTGCGAAGAATTTTAAATACGTACGACGTATAAATACTTTACCACAAGCGGAAGAAAATTATGCGAAACTTGATACTAATTCCGGCTGTATGGTTCATAAGCTTCTAAAGGTAGGTAACGTCAAATGCTATATACGAGAAAATTGTAGTATACCAGTATACTTTGTATGAAAATATACATTTTTCTTGTCGAATTCTGATAAAAGACGCTGTTGTAGAACTATTGGAAAAGTCTGAACGTTTACTCGACGATTAAGGATTTTAATTCAACTCCATTTCACATGGATATTTATCGGTTTAAATTAGATAACGATCGTTGAGACCTGCTTTTATTCAATATTTTAAACAGAAATTTTAGAAGGGAGCGTTAAAATAATAAATTTCTTTGCTTATTCCACAAAACACGGGATTTCGGGCATACCAGGATAGGCAAAGAAAATCTTGTGTCTAGACACTACAATCTTTTACTGCGCCTGAATTCGAGATACATATATATGTTGAACGGTTGACTAAGGGGAAAAAACGAACATAATTTCAATAGAATCATTCTTTCTAACGGAGATCGCACCCACCACGATCACGTTTATAGTCAAACGCCTCGATAGACTCTTAAAAAATATAATTTATATTATTTAATCTAGGCTTTAATAATATATAGTTCACCTATTTACGACTTCACGCTGTATCCCGCATATAGCAGGGTAGGCAGAGGGAACCAGAGAACCTAGTGTTAAGATACTCTCTTTCAACGATTCCGTTCCCCACTTTCCGCCGAATTGACGCATTGCGTATTGAGTGGCGGAACTCAACGCCGCGCTTTGGCTTGTTACCAAATCCAAGAAATGAAAATACTAAATTTTACATTTCCTGGAGTGGGGATCGAACCCACAACCTGTCGCATTTACAGTCGCACGCTTGTGCCTCTGCGCCACGACAGGCGAATCATATATTGTTGTATTGTTAATTTCACAGTTTTTAAATAATAACACAGCTAGCTAGCTAAACAACAGCTTTATGACGTAGTTCGACAAAGAAATTCAATTCGAAAATGCCATATAAACTGGCACTGTAAACAAAATCCAACATTACGCATTGTTTCATCAACTTCACATTGATAGCTTCAAATATTTGCGCTGACATTCCTACTCGTATTTCTGATCTTTTCATCTCTATAAATAAAGGGCGAGTAATTGAATTGTATCGGAAGTGATTGTCTCTATAGAGCTTTGACTGTCAAACAATTTTCTATATAATTCGAATTATTTATTAACCGACTTTAAAGAAAAGAGAAGATTCTAATTTTTTTATATATTTATTTTTATCACTACGGTCACGTAACTTTTGTCAACTTCACTTATTTTCATATTATTTAACTAAGCTTAGGAAATAAGATTTTTTTTTCCAAAGAATAAACACTTGGACTTTCTTGTATTTTTTTTGCGTGTTACCACATAACTTTTAACTAGGAAACGGTTTGATAATTCTTTTTTTTTCCTACGATCCTAGCAATCTTAATCCTACTGTTAAAATTACTAAATTATCTTTTATTATCTATGTCAGGTTTTAGACAAATATATATTTATATATTTAGAAAAAATATATAAAAAAATTGAATGTAGCGGAATTCGAAACTATGTTTCTTGACTAAGTAACAGGTGTACGAGCATACCAAAGTAGCGAAATCGAATGTACGACTTAGTGCTTAAAGCGCTTAGATACTAGAGGCGCGGGTTTGAATCCCTCTATGATTAATTTTCTATAAGGTTTATAAATGTATGTATATGTATGTATGTATGTAAGTTTTCTAAAAATGTTTCTTTTATCCTACGTATCTATCATTAACATTAAAAAAATATTAAATATAGTTATAAAGATGTTTTACAAAGTAATGTACTGTACTTGTACTGTAGTCTGTTGAGAGTTAAAAAAGTACTGTAATATACTTTTTTAACTCTCAACTGTATCGCAACGCGTATAATACGCGTAAAGTACGCGTAAAGTACGCGTAAATTTATACATATTTTTGACAAATATTTATAATCTCATCGTCCTTAGTAAATTTAACTGTTAGATGAAAGCAACAGGTATAAAACGTAAACAATTCCCGTTTCTGTGTTTAGTAAATACATTTATTTTTGACGGATATTTACTGTACAGCTTTACGTATAAACATTTTGCACTACTATATCGTTCACCGTCGTAGCACAGTGACGCAACGTGTGGCTCTAAGCGCGATTGGTTGGGGATCGATTCTTAGTCGTTGAAAATATTTCGTTGAAAATACGTATCAGTTCCGTATACCAATGGTTTTTTTACTATAATACGTGCAGCGCAAAAGTGAAAGAAAAAGTAAAAAAGATGAGAAAATAAGAGGGAGACTGTGTACCTATATGATTTTCTATTAAGCAAAATTCTGAATATTAATAGCGCCTGTCGTAGCGCAGAGGCACAAGCGTGCGACTGTAAACACGACAGGTTGTGGGTTCGATTCCCACTCCAGGAAATGTTAGTATTTTCATTTCCTGGGTTTGGTAACTAAGCAAAGCGCGGCGTTGAGTTCCACCACACAAACACGCAATGCCTCATTTTGGCGGAAAGTGGGGCACGGAATTGTTGTAAGATAACGGAGTGTCTTAACACTAGGTTCTCAGGTTCCCTCTGCCTGCCCTGCTATATGTGGGATACAGCGTGAAGTTAAAAAAAAATCTGAATATATGTGTTCTTTTCTTTAATGCTGTATGAAGTTACGCAATACACGGCGTTGAATTAGGTCACTTAGCAGTCAATGTCTCGAAATACGGGCAGAGCCCTACGAACGAAGTGTCTAGGCACTAGGTTCTCTATGACTATCCCGCCATGTGGAATAAAGCGTGAAAATAGTTTTTTTTTTTATATCACTATACTAAAGTGACATTAACATCTGCACTTATTATGTCAAACTACCTTTAGCAACGGTGTTTTTTCAAAGTAATCTGGAACGATTGGTTCCAGACCAATTCCAGACCAGTTTTGGACCAATGTTCAATATAGAAAATAAATTAGGTAATTACTATTACTTAGCCACACTCAGAGCCGATAGGTTGACCTGCATACATAAGACTGTAAAATCTGTACTAAAATATTACGTTATTTTACTGCCTGTACTTTAAATATATTAAAATATATGTTTGTCTTTTTGTCTATTTGTGCACGCATATCTTCAAAATTACTGGATGGTTATGGATAATTGTTTTTCTATATAGTTTTCATAAACCATTTTTTCACATATGAATGTAATTAAGAATTAAGACTGCTATTTAAAGCCTCAAATAAAGTCATTTTTTTTTAGCTTTTAATGACTCGTTCATTCAATTTCTGATACATATTAGGCTAATTTAATGTGATTTTGCAATTAAAAGTCTTTAATAATTAGGCTTTTTTTTTCTCATTTCCGTGAGCGTTTCTCATAATTTTACAGGCTAGGTCCTATAAAACCTCACTTGCATACGTCTGTATTCCAATTTCCATATATTTTAGAGACATTACATAACAAAATTGTCAGATTCAATCAAACAATTTAAAAATGCACTACGATAAAAAACTTTTAAACAAGATTTAAAAACGAAAAATAACTTAACACAAAAATATTTCATGCCCTAATATTTACCATCGTAAAAGCAAAATTGGGCTGAAATATAGCGACACCGTTACAACTAACAACGGCTATCTTGATAATCTCAGGTAAATTATGCGTCTAGGGCAAAATAGAACGTATATTAGATTATTTTACTTTAGTAAATTGAGTTTCTGAGCTTTATGTATAAACTTTTAAAGAATGATATAGAATTATGTTTATGTTTTTGACATTTTAAAAAAAATTTAACCGACTTGACCGAACAAAGGACGATATAGCTTATTACTGAGTGAAACAATTTTAATGATTATTTTTTTATACGCCTGTCGTGGCGCAGAGACACGAGCGTGCGACTGTAAATGGGACAGGTTGTGGGTTCGATTCCCACTCCAGGAAATGTAAAATTTAGTATTTTCATTTCTTGGGTTTGGTGACAAGGCAAAGCGCGGTGTTGAGTTCCGCCACTCAACACGCAATGCCCGCAATGCCTATTTGGCGAAAAGTGGGGAACGGAAATGTTAAAAAAGAATGGAGTGTCTTAATACTAGGTTCTCTGGTTCCCTCTGCCTACCCCGCTATATGCGGGATACAGCGTGAAGTTAAAAAGAAAGAAAAAAAAGTTATATAATAGTTAGTGTTTCTGATGTGGTCCTATTTATGATTAGTTATCTACTTAACGACTACTTCTGACGAGCAGTTTTTGAGTTATTCGTAATAAAGCGACATTTTAGTGCATTTTATTTAAAGTCAGTTTTATATTTCTGTTAAAACCTTAATTATATACTTTTGGGTGATGCTACAAATTAGTGTTCTGCAAAAATTAGGCCACTTCAATCATTAGATTATTTTCTATCTATCCTAGAGAAAAACAAACAAGAACAAGCGTTTCGTTTAATTGGTTTTTGATAATTATTTAGTATGGGTTAAGCTACCATATATAATTGACCCTCACTAAATAGTGAGTCAAGCTGCAATCAAACGGTAATATCTCATAAAGTTCTTTGGTGGTCCGAACTTAATTACTATTTTCGGGACCTTTTGTATGTAATATCAGACGATCTTTATTTTGTCATCATGATAACATCTTTATATTTATACCACTTGTAAATTTACTTGTTTAGGTGTCAGAGTTACGTAAATCTCGCAATTCTTGGCAATTGGATGGAAAGTGCAGTTGTTAATGCTGCAGTTTCTCTAGTCTCTTCCTAACCTGATGTGTGAAATTCATGGAGCTATTAATTTTTATTAATCGTCTGTCGTGGCGCAGAGGCACAAGCGCGCGACAGGTTGTGGGTTCGATTCCCACTCCAGGAAATATAAAATTAAGTATTCTCATTTCTTGGGTTTGGTAACAAGGCAAACCGCGGCTTTGAGTTCCGCCGCTCAACACGCAATACCTCAATTTGGCGGTAAGTGGGGAACGGAAATGTTGAAAGAGAATGGAGTGAAATGGAATGAAATGGAGTGGAGTGAAATGGTGAACCAATTTTTATGAACCTTCTTTTATATAATAGTTAGCTTTTCTAATTCTTATTTAAATTTAGTTAAGATATTTTTTTTAACTTACGCTATATCCCGCATATAGCAGGGTAGGCAGAGGGAACCTGAGAACCTAGTGTTAAGACACTCCGTTCTCTTTCAACAAATCCGTTCCCCGTTGCGGCGTTGAGTGACGGAACTCAACGCCGCGCTTTACCTTGTTACCAAACCCAGAAAATGTAAATACTTCATTTCCTGGAGTGGGAATCGAACCCACAACTTGTCGCTTTACAGTCGCACACTTGCGCCTCTGCGCCGCGGCAGGCGTTGTAGTTAAGATCTGATAACTAGTTTTAGAGTTATTTGTAACAAAAAGTACTTTTTAGTACATTTTATTCGCAGTCGGTCTCATCATTTTTTTAAATCTTAATTATAAAGACATCACGTGTTAATTGACGTGACCTAATACTGAATTTTGTCTTACCAAACAAAATAAAATTTTAACAATATCTAAAAATACTTAGCAAGTGTTTAGAGAATTTTTATTAATCCGTCATTTTATTGTTTTTATGCAATAAAACATGGATTTACACAGACTTTAACCTAATGAGTTGGTAGTAAAATTTATTATTTGTTCCTATTTAGAGAGAAAAGATTTATGAATTGACTTGCGACTGACGTACCATCAAAGCATTTAGGGTCACTACAGCTTCATAAAAGGGCTTTCGAAAAAATATTATAATTTTTCAACATTATTTTGTCTTATAAAATAATATTTCAGAGAGACGAATTTTCTTTTTTTTTTTGGAATGGATAAATCAAAAACTACAGAAGCGATTTTAAATATTCTTTCACTATAATGTAGCTGACATTATCAAGGAGTAGCATAAACAATATTTTAATCAAAAAAGAATATCTTAAATATCTTAACTAATATCATAATTATTATTTATAAAAGCAAGGCAAAGCGCGGCGTTGAGTTCCGCCACTCAACACGCATTGCCTCAATTTGGCGGAAAGTGGGGAACGGAACTGTTGTAAGAGAACGGAGTGTCTTAACACTAGGTTCTCTGGTACCCTCTGCCTACCCTGCTATATGCGGGTTACAGCGTGACGTTAAAAAAAAATATAAAAAAAAAATTATCTGCATGTTTGTCTTGCAAACTCAATGTAATATAGGTAATAATGTCAAGTGAGTCAATATGGGCAAACACAAACAATTGAACTGATCCTCGTCATTCACTCTCAAAGCTATAGATATCTACCTATCTTTGTATGCGTTAATATTATAATTTTTTTTATTTATTTTTATGTTATTTTCTTTTCTACTATCACAAGTTAGGAAATAAAAAGAAGTTAAATTTCATAGATACTTACCTAAAAAAAACATCAAAGACTCAATTATAGGACATAAAATACCTAATAAAAGTCATTATGTACGTACGCTGCAAGAATATATTCTCGCATAACATGGTGTGAGAACCTAGTGCTGAGAACCAAGATACATCGTTTTCCGCTTTCCGTCCAAATTCAGTGAGTGGCGGAACTTAACGCCACAGTTCTTTTTCATACAATTAAGTAGTTCTATTAAAATACGCTGCAAATGTAATAAATGAAAATAAAAAAACAAAAGGCACGGGCTAGTGTGAGCTCGTGGATGTAATTTAATTCTTAAAAAAAAAGACGCCACAGTATTGTCTTACCAAAGCAGTATAATGATATTGACAATGCTATTAATGTTTTTCCAACATAATAATAATAAGAAGAAGATATTAATAATAATTAATTATAATTTTTTTTAACTTCACGCTGTATCCCGCATGTAGCGGGGTGGGCAGAGGGAACCAGAGAACCTAGTGTTAAGACACTCCATTCTCTTTCAACAATTCCGTTCCCCACTTTCCGCCAAATTAATTATAATTAATTGTGGTTTGATAGATTACATACAGGGGGAAGCCGCGGTTGACTTTCGATAACGCAAAGATAATAATGATAGAGGAAGGTCACGTAAAAAGCATGAGAACCCAGCGAAGGGCATCTAAGAAGAGGTTAATGACTGTGGACGACACGAAAGAGATATGCAGGGGTCGTAGCGTATGACACTCTGTTTTCTTTAACCAGCTCTGTTGGAAATTCGTTCATCAAATGACTTGTTAAATTATCAAGTTATTTTATAGATTGTCAATTGATTATTATACAGAAACTAATCTTTTATAATTAGTATGTATTTTGATTTTCACTATAAAATGGTTGCCGCCACTCATACTGCGTTCTATACGTGTAAGAACTTTGAGTCGATAAGCAGGCTCTTTGAATACTCTTTGAATACTTGAGGAATTGCGTGATAGCGTTGCGTGAGTGGCGGAAGTCAACGCCACGCGTTGCCTTGTTACCAAACCCAGGACCTGAAAATACTAACATTTCCTGGAGTGGGAACCGAACCCACAACCTGTCGCGTTTACAGTCGCACGCTTGTGCCTCTGCGCCGCCTCTGCGTTAACGAATTAGGTGTGAAATGTAATATGTTTATTGTTTCAAATGTAAGTACGACAACGAATGTACTTTTTTTTTGTATATTTTGTGTTCCCATGTAAGTGATATATGTATGTCTTAATAGGATTAAATATCTTTAAACATAAACCTAAATGCACTTTATATAGACCAGTTCATATAGGAATTTAAAACGATGAATTTATATATTCGTATGTGTAGTTTAGAATAGCGGAAGAACGCTGCTCATAGTTGAGAATTACGGGATGCATTTATTATGTATGTTATAGATAATTCTTATATCAGGTTAATAATATTACACGTTGAAGCATACTACAATTAAATGAAATTAAAAGTAATAAAATACATACAAAATCAAGAATTAAAAGATTATAAATGTTGGCAATCCTGCTCACTTTAAAGACGTCAAAAGTAACTCAGTGCACATTTTCGACTTCATAATAACTAAAAAATATTATTTTTATATTTTTAAACTATTATATTATACTGTGTAGTAATTAAAAAATAAATTAATTTCTATATTACTTTTTAACGCCTATCGTGGCGCAGAGGCACAAGCGTGCGACTGTAAACACGACAGGTTGTGGGTTCGATTCCCACTCCAGGAAATGGGATTTTTTCATTTCCTGGGTTTGTAACAAGGCAAAGCGCGGCGTTGAGTCCTGCCACTCAGCACGCAATGCCTCAATTCGGCGGAAAGTGGGGAACGGACTTGTTGTAAGAGAACTGAGTGTCCTAACACTAGGCTCTCAGGTTCCCTCTGTCTACCCCACTATATGCGGGTTACAGCGTGAAGTTAAAAAAATATTACTTTTTTATATAAATAGAAAATTTGTAAATTATTTTTTTTCAATTTCAATCGATATGCGCAAACGTCTTAAGGCCTCACTAACCCAAACATACATACCTCATTACGAAATTAAAATTATAAATTATATCTATTATCTCACATACTTCCTTCGTCTTTCTCAATTAAAAATCATTTTATAAATCTATTTGACACTGACTATTATTACAATCAACGGAAGTGTTTTTAATCGTAATAATGAATAACGTCATCTGTGACGAACACACATTAAACAATTAACAGTATCTTATTTATTACTTGCCCTAAATATCTTGATAACCTTTAACTCATCGCCTCCGGTAATATAAAATATGATATTACTTTGTAAGGTATTATGCATACAAAATGATTTGTAAGTATATTGTAGGTGTAAAGGATGATTAAGAAAATATATATGTTCTAATACATCAGTGTCTCTAAACGGATGAAAAATGAAACACGGTGTATAGCACTAAAATATTCACGAATAAAAATTACACTTAGAATTGTTAGACGGAATTTAAGTTATTTTTAGCAATATTCAGTTAAAAACTTGATTTTTTTTTAAGTATAAGCAAATTCAGGAAATCCTTTTTTAGTGCTCTGCTACACTCTCTAAGGAACGGCCTCCCACAAAATCCGCGTGACGCTGTAGAGGCGTTAGCCTCCAACATGTCCAACAGCACACTACACATTAAATAAAAAAAACGACGCCCTGAAGTTTAGTATGAAACGCCCGACGAGTGGGAATCGAACCCAGGACCAATGGTGTTTACGATTACACGCTATCCTACTGCGCCACGATAGTCTCGTAATAAAAATTAAATAATAACTAATAAAAAAATACCTATCAATTAATCCAAG
Organism: Philaethria dido; assembly: GCA_033558755.1. NCBI lineage: Eukaryota > Metazoa > Arthropoda > Insecta > Lepidoptera > Nymphalidae > Philaethria > Philaethria dido. The sequence goes on along the minus strand of JAKGSA010000033.1, from coordinate 1,769,491 downwards.
ATATATGCGAAAGGTCAATACGACGTGAGGTGAATGTTTAATTCCTTTACAATTCATATATGGATGCGATCTCTAGAGAATATTGAATCCGGTAGAATACCGGACAATGGGCCTGAGATTACGCAAAGTTACGGTTAGTATTATATGATACTCTATTACTTGGTTTCCCTTTCTTGTATATAATTGTTTTATTATTAATAAAATAATATAGAATATTGACCTAGTTGTGAATTCTTAAATCTGTATATACGAGTAAATGCGTAAAGCAAAAATTTCGGATCCCTTTTTACGCGGATTTACGCGGATTTTACGCGGATGGAGGAGCATGAAACTTGGCACACTCATAGTTTATATAGAGAAGGAGTGCAGAATGCTAATATTTTTTTAAAAAAATGCATAAAAAATATATTAAATTAATAAAATAAATGTTACACACACTACCATGGCTTGTCATCTAAGTTTATGCAAAGTGACATATACATTATTAAAGACAACGCGTTGTTAACCCGTCTACACTAGTAATTTTAAATCTGACTAAAAAACAGTATAATTGGTTACTGTTATGTAATTGTGTAAGAACGAGAAAAAGAACGTCAAGTTATGAAATAAGGAGATTATTTCATAATTCCTTATTTCCATGATACCTCATATTAAACTACCTTTATGATTGACTGAAAACGATGGTTATGAATAATTCAAACCGGAATCCAGAAATTATTTATTTTTAGGTAACGTCTAAAACCAAAAAAAATGAACGTCTCCCAAAACGAAGGCATCTGCCTGTTAAGCAAAAAGCTGTTATTCTTAAAAAGTTATTTATAAATGACTTTTCGATGGTTGAACTAATTCTTAAGCATACCATACATTTTATTAGCTCGTCACTATTTAAACTATGTAAAAACACACGATAATCATTTCTTATTTTGTTTATTCATCTGCTATCAATTTGAGGAACAAAATGTACAAATATCTTCGAAATTAATTTAAAGAAATAAATCAAGAAAAAAAAAATATCAAAAGAAATCTAGTGATTTGAGTGATATCA
>JAKGSA010000033.1:1498436-1763443 GCA_033558755.1 Philaethria dido | reverse complement strand
AAAAAGAACAAATAGGTGCTGTTCCACTGTTTGAAGGCATTTTTACTTAAAATCTAACACTTACCGGTAACTTAGAGGTGCACGCAAATTAACAGACGTAACTCTGGACACGAACCGCCTACGTTTATCCCCTTCATGCCAACTCGCGTAACTACGGGAATACGCCACTACACCACACCCACTCGCGTTTACTATATCCACTGACGTATCCACACTATCATCAAATGTATCATTTGACCAACTTTCATTGAAAAACTTATCGAAATCAAAAGAACTGTTCACATGTTCATTAGATGTATTGTCAAAATTGGAATGATTTGTTAACTCGTAAATTCCATTGTGTTTAGGACTAGAAAAAACGTAAACGCGATCGAGTTCTGAATCGTTTTCTGTGTGTATCATTTGTTCGTGTGTATGAGTTTCGTTCGAGGTGCGATGGTAGTTCTCGGTGGAGGTGTACCACGCTTCGAGGACAGCGATGTGGGTGTCCAGCTCTCGGCAGGTCAGCCGGAACTCGTGGTTGTGACATCGCTGCTCTTCTACTATTTCTGGAAAAAAGAAAAAAAGAAATAAGTTTTTTTTTAACTTCACGCTGTATCCCGCATATAGCAGGGTAGGCAGAGGGAACCTGAGAACCTAGTGTTAAGACACTCCGTTCTCTTTCAACAAATCCGTTCCCCACTTTCCGCCAGATTGAGGCAATGCTTGTTGAGTGGCGGAACTCAACACCGCGCTATGCCTTGTTACCAAACCCAGAAAATGAAAATACTTCATTTCTTGGAGTGGGAATCGAACCCACAACCTGTCACTTTACAGTCGCACACTTGCGCCTCTGCGCCACGACAGGCGTTAAAAAATAAACTTCAGAAGTTAATTTGAGTTAAATCTTTACTAATTATGCGATTGATTACTAAATACCAAAAATGAAAAAACAACGGTGACGGCTATACTTCGCAAAGTCCTGTTTATATTGAACTAGCTTTCCACCCGCGGCTTCGCCCGCGTGAAATTCGGTTATATCGCGCGATATGATAAGGAGTATCCTATAGTCTTTCCCAAGGTCTAGACTTTTTGTTAAAATTGGTTAAGTGGTTTATGTGGTGAAGTTGTAACCAGTTAAACAATCTTACATGATTTTATGTTTGACAAATAGGAACTTCCATACAAACTTTCATCCCCTATTTCAACCCCCTCTATCATTTTTTTCGCGATAAAAAGTATCCTATGCCCTTTCCCAAGTTTAGTTCTATCTTCATACCGAATTTCATCAAAATCGGTTCAGTGATTTAGGCGTGAAAGCGTAACAGACAGACAGACAGAGTTACTTTCGCATTTATAATATAAGTAAGGATGTTGCAGCGTTGTTATTGAATTGTATAAAAACGTTAAAACTAAGAGAGCTAAATAGGAATGCTTATATTTAGGACGAATTGCCACTTACATATTCGTTTGCGTGAATTTTATGACCCTCGATTCTAAAACATAAAGCCCTGTTTTTTAGCGCTCCTCCGTCAATTTCGAGATAACCTTTCTTAGTACTCCCCTACAGGTTACAAGGAACCTATATGCCAAATTTCACCTTTCTGAGCTCAATAATTTATCGGCTATATGTTGCCTATATGACATTCAGTTAGTAAGGCAAGAGTTTTATATATAAAGATATAGTCACTGCGTCATGCCGTCACATAAAATATTGTTCAGTGCCTACGTTTAATTACCTCACAGCTCGTATTTCGTAGTCATCAGAAAATAGGGGACGAATATTATCTCCCTTACCCGGAAAAAAGTAAAATTAATTAAAATATCTATATTATCTATATAATAGAGGCCTGTCGTGGCACAGAGACACTAGCGTAATCGCGACGGATTGTGGGTTCGATTCCCACATCAGAAAACGAAAATATTAAATAATATTTAGTATTTTCATTTCCTCGCTCTGGTAACAAGGTAAAGGTGCGGCGTTGAGTTCTGCCACTCAGCACGCAATTTCTCAATTCGGGGGAAAGGAAATGTTAAAAGAGAATGGAATGTCTCCATACTAGGCTATTTTCAGGTTTACTCTGCCTAACTTAACTTAATTTTTAACTAATTTACTTAACTTCAACTTAATTTTTTTAGCTTCACGCTGTATCCCGCACATACTACTATGTGCGGGATACAGCGTGAAACTAAAAAAATCTTTACAATAACAAAGGATTCATATTTTGATTTACTATAGGCAAATATGTACAGAAAACAATATTAAGTACTTGCAGTATCTCAGCTAATATAAAATCAATACTCTTAGACGAGACAAGCAGTTATGCGTTAGTAAATACCTTTTACATAAGCTAAATCTTATTTACTAGCGTCAAATATATTCAGTCTTAATAATTTTCTAATATTTTTCTTAAGAAACATTTATCTGACACTGGACAAAAATATATGATCAAACCAAAATCTTTTTATATTTTTATCTTTTTACATTCAAAAAGATAATATTTACATACATACACATACATAGCTTTACGCTGTATCCCGCATATAGCAGGGTAGGCAGAGGGAACCTAGTGTTTAGACCCAGTTTCTGCCGAATCAAGGCATTGCGTGCTGAGTGGCGGAACTCAACGCCGCGCTTTGCCTTGTTACTAAACTCAGGAAATGAAAAATTTCATTTGGTGGAATGGGAATCGAACCCACAACCTGTCACGTATAACGTCGTACATTGCCTCTGCGCCACGACAGGCTTTACTATATACGGATACTATAATATTAACATTATATAAAAAATCTTTATTTATTGAAGAAACACCTTAGTAATCGGACAATCGTGCGGGACCATAGCGTGCGAGAGGAGTCTGGTGAATACCTAGGATTTACAAATAAGGATTTTCTGTTATAACAATTACAATACTAAATGAAATCCTCAATTATTTTGACATTCCTACAACTTAAAGACAGATTTTTCCTCTTAGAGCACAAAATAGCATAAAAATGAAGCTCCATCGATCCAATTGGTTATATAAGCAAATATAATAACAAATGTATTTTTTTTTAACGCTGTATCCCGCATATAGCAGGGTAGGCAGAGGGAACCAGAGAAACTAGTGTTAAGACACTCCATTCTCTTTCAACAATTCCGTTCCCCACTTTTCGCCTTATTGAGCATTGCGTGTTGAGTGGCGGAACTCAACGCCGCGCTTTGCCTTGTTACCAAACCCAAGAAATAAAAATACTAAATTTTACATTTCCTGGAGTGGGAATCGAACCCACAACCTGTCTCACGTTGTGGGACATTGCGTTGTCGCGCAGAGGCACAAGCCTCTGCGCGACAACAGGCGTTAAACAAATGTATTCCATTGCATAATTATAAAAATATTATATATTTAACCTGTGTAAGTTACTTTATTTTTTACTGACAGTAAGTGTTATATAGTAGAACCTAACTCCGAGTTTTGTTCTATCAAACGAAGATATTAAAAAAAAATTATATACAATCGTTTCCAAAAATGGAATTCGAACCCACAACTTAAGACAGTCGTAAGTTATTCCAATACCTGTTCCACGATGGAAAATAACAAAAATAATTTAATAATATATTATTAATCTAAGTGATTAAAGGAAACTGAAAGCAATTTAAATTTCACTTTATAGTAAGGCAAATGCTACTTTTAGCCATAGCTTTATGGTAATTGACGTACGTTGTAAAAGTGGTTGACCTAATTTTTTGCGGTTGTAAAGCATTGGTTGTAAAATATTTCAAGAGGTATCCGAGCGTAGACGAATCTTGAAAATCTTTTATTGTTGCCTAGTTCTCTATTTTTTCTATTCCACTTTTTATATATATATATATATATATATATTTTTGATTTTAAAGTTGGACGACTTGTTAAGTATTAATGTCAAGTTCTTTTATTGATCGATTATTATACAAAAATCAATCTTTTATAATTAGTATGTCATTTGACTTCGACTAAAGGTTGTAGCCAGTAATAATGTGCCATTTGCGTATTAGAACTTTGAGTCTATTAGCAGTTTTCTGACGACTCTCGAAACGAAAGAAACTCTTTCTTTTCGGAGAAATAAAATTAATTAAAAAATCCGAACGATTACCTTTATCGTCACATCCTACATATTTAAGCCTTTTTCCTTTTCAACTTTTTAAAGATATTGCATACATCGGCGGAACCTAACGCCGTTTTTTTTTCTAGACCCACATTATAAATGAGTTCTAGCAACCGTTTGCATAGACTCTAAAACGTAAAATCTCGTTTTATTTTCGACCCCATGCCAAATTTCAATTTTCAACGCCCAGTAGCTTCAATTTGTACTTTGTCTATCACTCAGAAATCTAAGAGCTTCATACATATAAGATATAAATAACAACTCAAAGTAAAGTGCAACTGTAATGTTATACAGTTCGCATTTCAACTGTGCCAAAATACATATTATCACATGTATAGTGATATTTTGCAGTGAAAACTTCTTTAGCGACGTTGTGCGCTTTTTGAGATGGGTAAAAAATGTTAAACTCGCGTCAGGATACGTAACCTGATCGACAATTCATAAGACGAAATTGTCATGTTTCTGTCTCTTGTTCTTCTTCTTCGTGTCACTCTTGGCAGAGTGGTCGTGGTCAACATGTATACCCAGAGGGGACAGGTACAGTTCTCCGTACGATTTTGCACCATTTTTCCCTGTTTGACGTCATTCTGGTACACTCGTACATTGGTCTGCCCACTAACGACTTAACCTGGTCAGTCCACCATATTTATGTACGATAGCGCAATAAATGAATATTGTATTTTACCACATACATGATAGTACTTTTATACTGATAATTAATGCAATTTGTGCAAAATTCTGCCCTAATCATTCCAAAATATCAAAAATGCGACACGTTCATATTCAAATTTCCATTTCTGCCGGCACTCCCTAACTGTAACCCGTTGTTTTTTTCGTTAGTGTATTACTAACATACATATGACTACAATAATTCTTACTAGATGATTTTTAAAGAAAAAGCTTGGCTTTGTCAAGTCTTTATCAATTGTGTTGTGGTTTTTTGACTTCAGACTCAACTTTTTGAAACATACCAAGAACAAGCTTGAATCTCTAAAGTCTATTCAAACATTCGCACTTTATGCCAAGGGCTATTTGACGTTGTTAAAATGTATAATATCTTCTTAAAAGATACCTTAATTTAGATTTTATTTATATTCTTTGAAAGTTCTGCTTAAGTTGTTTTTATTTTTTTTATTTGGCTAATAATCTTTCAAAGTAAAAGTAAGTTTCAAACGCCTGTCATGGCGCAGAGGTAGAAGCGTGCGACTGTAAGCGCGACAGGTTGTGGGTTCGATCCCCACTCCAGGAAATGTAAAATTTAGTATTTTCATTTCTTGGGTTTGGTAACAAGGCAAAGCGCGGCATTGATTCCCGCCAATCGACACGCAATGCCTCAATTCGGCGGAAAGTGGGGAACGGAATTGTTGAAAGAGAATGGAGTGTCTTAACAGTAGGTTCACTGGATCCCTCTACCTACCCTGCTATACGCGGGATACAGCGTGAAGTTTAAAAAAAAAAAGAAAATCTTTCAAAATTGTTCTACTAAGTTATTATTAATTAATATTATTCCCTGATGAAAAAGAACTCTATTTATGTCCATATTGTTATGTTTATTTAATTACACACTTTATTCCACTTAGTAGGAAAATAAAGAGATCCTAGTGTCCTTCGTTCTTCTACAAAAACAGGAGATCGGAATATAATTTTATTATTACGCATTTTCATTGGTCACCTTATAAAAAGTGCCAAACAAACAGTGGATGATGATAATGGATGAACAATCATCAAGTTTTTACTATATACAAGTCATCCATTAATCCTAAATGATTCTTATGATTTTTCAATTCTTAACTAAACAATCTTTCTACATCACCTAACATATATGAATCTTTTCAACCCAACAACATTGCGGGTCACCTTAAAAACGTCATGGTAAAGTTTACATCTCCCCATAGAATTAAATATTACAAAGAAAAACATAAAAACTGAAACATTCTGCGAAATAAACACGTGAAACTGTAAACTCTTTTAAAAGTCCTTTTCAGCGTGAATAATTCAATGCGGCACCATTCCCGGGATTATTCTGTTCATGCATACAATATTCGTTCGGTGTAAACTGTTTGGATGAGTTGTAAAAGACAGCGATAAATTATTTGATTTTTATGTTATATATTTTTTGAATATATTTAAAATATTATAACTTATGTATTTTTTACCTTGAATTCTTAAGGCGACACTTAGCGCAGAGGCACAAGCGTGCGACTGTAAACGCGACAAGTTGTGAGTTCGATTCCCACTCCAGGGAGTTGAAATATTAAATATTTATAACTACCTCACTCTGGTAACAAGGTAAAGCGCGGTGTAGAGATCCACCACGTAATGCCTCAACTCAGCGAGAAGCAGAGGATGGAAATTTTTATACACTGGTGTGTGTTAAACCTAAGTTCTTAGGTTCCCATTTGCCTACCCTGGTAAATGCGGGATATAGCGTGAAGTTAAGAAAAAAAGTTACCTGCTCGCTACGTTCGCCAACCCCCGATTGCAATTAACAAGAAATAAAATTAGATTATCTAGTAAATGTGATGTGATTTTTTCAATAATGCAATCAATTACCGCATAAAACGGATTACTTCTCCGTTTATATGGCATGTCAAGGGACCAACACTCTAAAATATAAAAATCGCTGGCCTACACAAATTACACTTTTATTTTTATATAATAGAAATACAGAACGCCGTGGAAAATTGCCTTTGCGTTGCGGGTTTGTTCCCTAGTCGTGGGACTAACTATATTTAAATTAAGCTACATTTCACTCCTCAGCAAATGATGACTCCATTTTGGATATTGAAGAACAAAGTTTTTTGAATCTTAACCCTAAATGTTTTTGCCTCCCATACCATATAAAGCGAGAAACTGTAAAATATATATTATTTAAATACCGCGACTTCCTTTACTTTGCGACGTATAATTATCTCTTTATATAGTGTCTAATTCGTTTGTAATGCTACGGACATAATAAGACGACTGTACCCTACAAATCTTGGGGATTAGGGAAATAATTTAATGAAGTCATTGGCTTAACTTGGGTATGAAGTTAGGCTTTGAAACATTGTGTTGTCTTACTTATATGGAGCTTATGTAAACTTATATTTAATATTAACGAGAGTCTATTATTATTATTTAAACTGAGATGGGATTAGGATGGATGTTTGTTGTTCTTTCAAACAAATACTAATGAACGGATTTGTATGAAACTTTTAATTTTATACTTTATATATTTGAATAACACATATGATACAATTTATAAAGATTTTGTGTAATTTGACCTTTATATAATAATAAATATCTAGTTTTATATAAATATGTATTGGTTAACCAAATACATATAAATTATAAAACGCACTTTTTCAATCCGCTTTATTGCCACATTGAAGGATTGTTACTCTCAAAACACAATCATCAGTATACAAATTGTATTGCATACATACATAGCTTCACGCTATATCTCGCATAAAGCAGGGTAAGCAGAGGGAACCTAGTGTGTGTAGACACTCCGCCGAATTTAGGCGGAGTGCGTGCTGAGTGGCGGAACTGAACACCGACCCTTGTTACCAAACACAGGAAATGAAAAATTCCATTTCCTGGAGTGGGAATCGAACCCACAACCTGCCGCGTTTACAGTCGTCATCATAATTTAAAATATATAACAGTAGGTATAGTAACAATCTTCTTTATCCTGTTGTTTTACTTTTTTTATTTCATGATGTGAGAAATCAGCTAGCTTGTATAATATTTTTAATATTAAGGCATTATTAAGTTAAAAAAGCTAGGAAACACTATCAGATAAATTCATATTTAACAGAATTTAGACATAAAAGCTAAAATTATATAAACAAAACACATATTACATAGACTTTGCCTAATTTAGAGGAAAATAATAGTGACTTAGCTGTCCCTGAATATAATGAATATGATTCTTACTTACTATTAATTATTAATAACATATAACAATAAACCTAAATTAACCAAACAAAACAAACAACGAAAATGTTAAAACCCTCAAAACATAAAAGGTTATGGGCAATCATAACCGGACGTTAGCCAGTTTCCAGTAGCAATAATCGTATGATATCGGGCAAGTACTCGCACAGTAGACTAATGCAATTTAGTACAACACTGCCAAATGCGCACTGCATCCACCCTTTATATTATATCCTTGTCACACTAACACATATTCATATGCACATCTCTTTTCCACACAAGCTTACCCCTTACGCGTCTAATTTTGATCAAGCGTTACTATAGCAACCCAAAACAACGTTATTACCGAATAAACCAACAGTAAATGGCCTTCCATGTTTCAGCTTATTGGTACAATAGTGAGAAGATTTAAAGGTAATTGGAGATCTTCTTAAAGTGGATCAATTTAAGGGAGGATCGACCCGCCAAGTCCTTTTTGATTACTGCAAATTAAACGTTAAATAGATGGACTAAAGGGCAATTTTGTTTTAATTAAGTGAAGAAAAGGGAGCTTGTCCCGAAAATTTGTTGCACTTGTCGTAAGCGTCTTCATTGATTTGGGATTTGAAAGGGGAGTATATTATTTGGATACATATTTGCTGCTGTTACTTTTTTTCTATTTTTACGTCTTAATGCATTTTTTGTATTCTTCGCATAGTAGAAATGGTGGCATATTATTACGTTCTCCACTTTTATCCTATTTAACAGCGTCTGTAAAGCAATTACGTCACGAAATTGTCACTCAATATAATTTTTGTACTTTGAACCCATAAAAACTTCCCTACTACGTTAACCCTATATTACTATCTTCAATCTCTGATGGTTAAGTTTCCCCCAAAATACCAATGCTACCGAGTATATAAACAGTGTGAGTGTACTGATAAACTCATGGTATGTAACTGTAGTACTAAAATAATATTACTTTTGTTAGATAGAAAAAGCTAACCAAAATAAATTCGACTTTCTTGGGAACTATAAATAATTATATATTAGTTCTAGGCCTAGTTAAGTAATGCAAGACAAATAACAAAATATCTAAATAATAATTCAGTATCGGTAATAATCAGAGAAAATCATTAAAACAATTATATACCTATTTAATAATATTTTTCTAGAACAACAAAAATATTCATCAAAAAATGAGAAAAGCTATTGAAAAGCAAAATTTTCCACACAAAAAGCTTTACAGGCGTCATCAGACAAATTGGTAGTCCCCCTACATTGTTGGTACAAAAGTGAGAAAGCTAAAGTGTTCCGAATATCGCCGTAAATCCATGCACTATGAAGACATTTGCTGCACTTCACATACAATGGGCACATCGTAGGGAGAATCAATTCTGTGTAAAACATAAGCTAGGGCTCCCACCCTTTGAACCTGTCCCCAGTCTGGGGTATGTTAACAGACTGTTTATATCCATTGATACGGAATCATGGAGATATTATTTTTTGAGATGTCTATTTAAAATGTTCTGATAGAAGAAATGTTAAATAAATTTATTTGATTAACGATTTGCGTTACAATTTAATAATTATAAGTTGTAATAAATATTTTTTTAATTATATTTTTGAAAATGTGAATATAGAAAAATTAAATGCTTGAAATTAAACGGAGTGTCTTAACACTAACATTTCTACTTTCCTCTGCCTATCCTGTTATGTACGGGATACAGCGTGCAAATAAAAAAAACACATAAAAAAAATAAAAAGTTATAAAAAAATTATGACGTTTTATGACGTATAATGATACCCGATCAGGTGATCCTGTAAACTTAAACAATGAATTTAGAAGATCAAGCAAATTACTTTTAATATATGCAAATCGATAAATAGTTTTTAATAGGATAAGTTGTTACTTGTACCCTTCATATGACCTTACTGGAATCGAATTCACGATCTCTAATCTAGCTGTCAAATTACTATACTATATAGATTATTACTACTATATAGACGGGATAAGCACAGATAAACACATATATTTAAACAGTTACCCTCACAATAAAACCTGTCAAAAAGAAACTTATTTAAAAAAATGGTATTGAAGATAATAAAAAGTAACGTTTATTACGTCTTTTTAAAGACAAACTCAACTCGCTAGAATAATGTTTTCAAATTATAGTCTCGATTGGAGTGTTCTATAATAAAAAAAAATTTTACGTAACCGAAATGAGGTTTAGAAATTTTATATACGACATTTACGACAGAGAAAATGTATACCATTAACACTTGTTTCTGTTTTTTACTAGATGATTATTCTTATATTTACTGAAGAATAACTTTATAATTAATCAAGATGATACATAAGCTATATTACTTTTAAGTTTCATCTAGATCCGTTCAGTAGTTTTTGCTTAAAAGAGTATCAAACATTCGTTCTCAAAATCTTTCGCACTTATTTATAATATTATTGTTATTACCAAAATAACGTACCGTTTAATATAATGGACACGGGACAGAATATGACCCACTTCTACCAAATCCCTGATAAGCACGAACTGTGCGATATTTAAGTATCCTTAAGCTTTACCGTTTTGTTATTTATTCAGAGGATTCTCATACGAAAAATAATATGGCACATACGTGTGTTATTTTTTACTATATTTTTATTTATTTTACATAATATTTAATATTTTCATTTCCTGTTGGTCAAGAAGCACGCAATGCCTCAATCCGGCGGAAAGTGGGGAACGGAGTGCCTTAACATTATGGTCTCCGGTTCACATTTTTCCGGACAGGAAGACACAAAAATAACTTTTTGTCAGGACACTCCATTCTATAATTTCTATTTATTCCAAATTTCCGCACAAATTTGAGGCAATACATGTTGAGAGGCGAAATTAAAAAATACGAAAATGTGCTTTGCCTTACCAAAGCGTGGAAAAAAATTGACATTATAATGCCCTCGAGTGGGAAGCGAACCCAGAACCAATTAGACTGTCCCGTTGTACTACGGTGATCATTATTATTAGGTTTTATTAAAAAAAAACTAAAATTATTGGAAATTTCATCCAAAGTCAGGCCGAAAGGTTTAAATGTGGCGCAGGACGTATTTTTTACTGTCGTTAAAACAAAGCACGGCATTAACCTGACAAATTGGTTATTTCAACGGTCTATCTTTCACAATTGCTTCTCTTAGTACAATCAAATCACTAGAAAAGTAGGAAATGATAGGAAACTTTTCTTTCCGTAGAATTGGTAGCTTAATAGGTGTTACATTATTAAAATGGGTGCAGATTTACTGAGGATGGTGTGTGTAAATATTTATTACACGCTCTCACTTATGGAGCCTTTTGGGATACATAGTGAATTTGGGAAATAGAGATCTACTCTAAAATTAATAGGGTAAAAGATTATTTACTTTATTTTGAACTTCACTCCTTAATCCGTATAGCGATTTAGACAGAAGTTAGACAGTTAGTGTTCAGACACTCCGTGTTCTACTTTCCAATCATAATTAGGATATTGCTTCTAGTGTGTCGGAATTAGACCAGAGTAAGGAACGAATGCATTGATTTATTTTACCAGAGTAGGATAAAATAATTTAAAATATGATCATTATCGCAAGCAGCGATCGAACTCAACACCAATCGCGTTTATAGTGACGCTATCCTAATAAGCCACGATGACTTTTAGTATTCCAAATATATATTTTTTAATTACACTATTAGAAACTAGAAAGAAACGTATAAAATATTTAATATATAATAATTTTGTAATCAATCTTAGTAATATTTGGATCGCAGAAACTTCGAAGACCGAAGAATTTTGACGTAGCTTGATAACAACGTATAGCTTAAGTAGCTAAAGCGCTTGACAAAGAGGGTTAAACCCTGCTAAGTTCAAAATTTTATACTATGTATATTAAAAATATATAAGACTTTGTTTTTTTCAGAATAAGGGTAATCGATATTCTTAAATTATTATAATGAAGGGAAGGGAGAAGCGTAAAGCGATTAACTATTCATTATCTCATTAGGGAAATTAGTCTTCTAAAATATTCTAAAAGGTATATTTGGATCATGAATTTTAGGCTCATTATTAATTTTCAGCTCAATTTTGTTAATTTATATGTATGTGAGCAAAATCTTAAAATAAATAAATATTTGAAATGGCTTTTCACTTTATCTCGCATAGTAAGGAAGTCACAGTGGATCTAGTGATAAAACACTCCGTTCACCGCTTGTCAGCCGAATTGTGTCGAGTGCAGATTGAACCCTCAACCATTGCAATTACAGTTAAACGATATCCCACTGCACCACAATGGCCTCAAAGTTTATAAGTGATATTTGAATTGTAAAAAAAATAATATGCAACTTCTAATTTAAAGCCACATATTTTATAAAATAATTAAGATTTTAACAAAAAAGAAAACTGACTTCAAATAAAATTTGCTAAAACATAAAATTATTACGAATAACTCAAAAACTTCTAGTCAGATCCTAACCTAATTTAAATAGGATTACAGCAGAAGTACTAGCTACCAAAAAAGTCATAAAAATTGGTTCACTCAGTTGCGTACGCTGTAATGCGGTAGCACACATAAAAAATACAGCAGAATTGAGAATCTCCTCCTTTTTGGGAAGTCGGTTAAAAATATTTATAAATATTTCAATTGCAGCCCCGAGTAAAGTCAGGGAAAGTCGTTAGTATTAAAATAGGCTATTACGAAGTAATAGCACTTTACATACTGCATCGACCGTAGCATGATAAAATTCTACTGCCTTAGTGGACTTAAAACATGCAACTGAAAAATCCAATTTAAACGTAACAATTACAATATTCATGAGTTTTCATGGTTAACATTCAACTAGAAAATGTTAAGTGACAATTTTCTCCTAAAGAAGTAATCAAAAGTATTGAATCTCTCTTCATAATTTAATATTTATTTTGGTACTAGGCGTTAATAACTTGATAAATCGAAAATGCATTCTTTTCAATGCAAGCATTTTTAAGTTTAAGTTCTATCTGTAAATTCTGTTATTATGTTCTTTAAATCCTATTTTCTACTAAAATTCTCTTGATTTTTTAAAATATTTTTTTATTTATTTGCTCTATAAATAAAGCAATCCATATTAATATATAAGATTCATGTATTCTCGCCTGGTAGGGTAACAAATACATAAATTTTTCTTTTACTTATAGTAATAATCCTCGAATTATGCAAACAGTTCCATGTTTGGTTACTTGGTTTATTTTTACCGACATAACTATATTTACATTCACACTTTGGATTTGCCACCGCATTCGAACGCCGGCGTGCCGTCGTGGCGCCAATGAGAAATATGTGTTTGTACACACGAACCATGGGTTCCCCAAATATATTTTTAATGAAAAATATTTTCATATTTACGGTGGGCAATAAAGAGGGACACGTACAACTAAAAAAACTATACGATATATATAAAGCTTATATTAAAAATTGTATCATTAAGAACCTTTATCAGTCCTACTGTCTATTGTCACGTTATATTCTAATAATTCCTTCGAATAAAAGTATAAATTGTATATTATGATCATCATCAAAAAAGCTACAGCCGTCAGGTCTTAATCTGATCCAGAATATCCTTCCATATTACCCTATTCTTGACTTTTATCTACCAATTTTTAATATCTTAAGTTCTGAGGTTCTGTTCGATTTCGTTTAATCGTGTGAGTTTTGATCTGCATCCGTTTTTGTATTTTCAGTACAAAGAATATTCCAAAATCTATAGTGGTTTCCTATAAATTGCATAACAATTTAAAGTTTTTTTTTTACGATTTTATAAATCATAGTAATAAATCATCTTTTGTACATATAAGCCCTCGAGATTGAGTTATCACGTGTGTACACAGCTTTAGACAGCGGAACAATGATTAATGGATCCCACCTATACGAGTGTTTGCGGCAGAAGAAAAATTTATTCTCGATCTCGTTAGCTCAGTCCGTTTAAAATGCAATTAAATTTTACAAATTTTGAAGTTTAAATATTGATGCAGTTTTAAAAGGGAATGGTTTTTTTATATCTATTTTTTTTTTAATAATAGACAAGTTATGTTTTGAGTTTTCTCACTTATCTCAATGTGTATTTTTTTTTAATAAATAAAGAAATGTCATACGTTTAGAATTTTCCATATAAATATTTTTAGCCGACTTCAAAAAAGGAAGTTATTAATTCGGCTGTAATAATTTTATACTTTTTTTTTTAACTTCACGCTGTATCCCGCATATAGCAGGGTAGGCAGAGGGAACCTGAGAACCTAGTGTTAAGACACTCCGTTCTCTTTCAACAAATCCGTTCCCCACTTTCCGCCGAATTGAGGCATTGCGTGCTGAGTGGCGGAACTCAACGCCGCGCTTTGCCTTGTTACCAAGCCCAGGAAATTTTCCATTTCCTGGAGTGTGAATCGAACCCACAACCTGTCGCTTTTACAATCCTACGCTTGTGCCTCTGCGCCACGACAGGCGTTAATAACATTATACTGAGTTAACAAATTTTGATGATTATTTTTTTATTTGATAGCTTCTAATGTTCCATTTAAATTTAGTTAAGATCTAAGGAGTAGATTTTGAGTAACTTGTAATATATTTAACTTTTTAGTGCATTTTCTTTATAGTCGGGTTTCTTTTTTTGTTAAAATCTTAATTATTTAAGAAATTAAAATCACTACTCATAATAATGGCGTGTAATTGAAACATTCGATCAAAAAATCAATAGCGTAAAGTATGGGAGTCAAGTTCAATATTAGATATGCGTGGTTGTCGAATTCACCGATAAAAAAAATCAGATATAAATAAGTGCCAAGTTGTGTAGATAATCGAGATTTTTTATAAGTAATTCAGTAAATTGCAGTTGGGAGTGGACTTACTTAGTACTCATATGAAGATTATATTATAATATATGAAACATAAAAATATCATGTCGCTCAGAGAGTTTTATACAAACGTCGTTATTTGCTTTTAGCCCTATTTCATAACATTACATAGAGTGGCGGAACTCAACGCCGCGCTTTTCTCACTGGAGCGAAGTAATGAAAATGATTTAAATATGATCCTTTCTCCGAGTGGGAATCGAACCCATAATCAACGTTTATCAACCGCGTTTTCGGCCAACTTTGTACTACTACAAATATAGATTACTTTTAAACATGCTTATTAAGTATAAAAAAATATTTTATTTACTTTTTGTTCCTGTTATATTAAATATTGTAATATAGAACACTTCAACAAGCGTAATAATTTTGTGGTTAGAGTTATGAAACGACAAATACCACAAGAAAAGTGTGTTTCCTTACATATGCTACTATGCCCTTAGTATACATTGAGATAGCATTCATAATTTTTACAAAAACTGTATCTTGGCAGTCTTTTGACTTTGACTTCAGCTTTCATACGCAGGGCTGGCGTTCATCCATAACATGTCTTTCTCTATTCCCATTTCACTTAACCTAGAAATGTCACTTTTGAATTATTATCAGGTAAATGGGAGTATTCACTTTGTAATCATTAACTTTTATGACAAATTATCGTGATGTCAGACATCACTATTCTTACTAATGTCAGTCAGTCAAAATATTTATTGTACTATGATGGTAGTACATATTTTATTAATGTGGAATGTTCGTTTATCTTAATATTTATTTGAGTAAATAATCATATTTTTGTTCAGAGTAAGACGCCTGTCGTGGCGCAGAGGCACAAACGTGCTACTGTAAACGCGCCAGGTTGTGGGTTCGATTCCCACTCAAGGAAATGGAATTTTTCATTTCCTGGGTTTGGTAACAACGCAAAGCGCGACGTTGCACTCCGCCACTCAGCACGCAATGCCTCAATTCGGCGGAAAATGGGGAACGGAGATGTTAAAGAGAACGGAATGTTTTATCATTAGGTTCTCTAGTTCCCTCTGCCTACCGTGCTATATGCGGGATACAGCGTGTAGATAAAAAAACTAGCAATTCTAGGTCACATTAAAACTTAGTTAAAATTTCACAAGAATTTTTGTGTTATTCGTAATAATGTGACAATTTAGAACATTTTATTTGAAATTTTTATTCTTTTTTTATGTTAAAATCATAAAAATTATACTTAATACTTAACTATGTTCGAAAGCTTAGGGCACTGTGCCAAGTAACATGCTAAAGCAGTTGACAAGTTTCGGTCAAACGCTGAAATGTCAACTCATTTTCTATAATGATCTTCCACTTTGTATGAAGTGTTTGGCAACAGACCGTCTTAAAGGTTAACTTTATTTTTTATTTTGATAGTAATATTTCCGCAGTTGACGCAATTGGGATACTGTGAACAATGATAATGGGTTCAATTCTCATGTGTTTATTTGACACATTATATGTTATTTTTTTACTACCTACTGCTTAATCAGAGTGAATCTATTGCCAAGACATTCAGTTCGCCGCATTCCATCAAAATTCGAGACATTGCGTTTTAACTCAACGCTGCGCTTTGTCTTACCAGAGAGGAGAAATGAAAATACTTAAATAATTTAAATATAATCATGTCCCTGAGTGGTAATCGAACCCACAACCTATCGCGTTTACAATCAGACGATTCCCACTGTGCATTTCCACGGTGGCATTAACTATTACTTATATTTAAGGTCTAGCAAATTAAATTAGGCGTAACTGAAGAAGAAAAATAAAATAATCTTGCAATACTCCGACAGACGATAAAAATAAGGTTTTATTGTTATACAGTTTTTAAAATGTAATTAAAATTACCTTAAAATAATGCCTCAAATCGGTGGAAAGCGAGGAACGGAATTGTTGAAAGAGAATGGAGTGTCTTAGAATTAGATTCGATTCTGGTTCCCTCTGCGTACCCTGCTATATGCGGGATACAGCGTGAAGTTAAAAAAAAATTACCTTAATTTGACATACATATCTCTCAATGACGCATTTTTTTTTATAAATGACTGTCTATGTTAATTTAATGTTTATCTATAAAACTAAACTAAGCTATTAAGTTTCATCTAGTTCCATTCAGTAGTTTTTGCGAAAAAAACAAACATACATCCTGTCCCTTTTATAATATTATTAGAATATGAACTAGATTACTATAAAAATATGTTTTTATCATTGCTTCCAATGTCTATTATGCTACTAGTTTGCTACAGAGCGAATGATAAATGATTGTCTTTGATGTATAATCGACAAATGCTAAGCGTTCTATTCATAGCGCGGTAGAGGTCACATCCATCTCAAATCTGACCTGAGTAAACTTTGCTTCACCCAATACGTAATAAACTGTCACTATTTAAAAAGACGCAAAATTATAAGTACTAGGGTCCCCGTTGACGCGTTAACAACGCGTTGCCTAGCAACGTATGTATCACTTTATATAAACATGGATGACAAACCATGGTAGTGTGTGTAATGGTTATTTTATTAATTTAATATATTTTTTATGTATTATTTTAAAAAGATATCATTGTGCACTACTTCGCTATATAAACTAGAGGTGTGCCAAGTTTCATGCTCCTCCGTCCGTGTAGTCTTTGTAAAGTGGGGTACAAAGTTTTTGCTTCACGTATACTCGTAGGTATCATCATTTCATAATTATATTGTTAACTATATCATATTATCCACATATCAATACGTGAAGGAAATACTTTATACCCTTTTTTACGAAAATTTGTAGGCGGAGGAGTATAGAATTTGACATTCTTAAAGTATATATGGAGAAGAAGTATTAAAAGTCAATATTTTCATAGTAATGCATTAAAAATACATAAAATTAATAAAATAGACTCACACTACCATGCTTTTAAACACTTTTGTGTAAAACCATACACGTTGCTAAGGTAACACATTGTATACGCGTCAGTGGAGTCTCTATTATAAAAAAAAAGTTTAAATATAAAAAACCGTATTCAATAGTTGAATCTAATTGATAATAAGACGTACGTCCGCACATCTGTGATACTATTGAAACTGCACAAAAGCTGCTCCCTTGCAATTTTTTCATTCAATTCCAATGTAACTTAAACGCAATATGCAATTCAAATAGATTTTATATTGTTATAGTTAGAATCTATAGTATAATAAAGAATTTATTATATTTTTTTTATGTTTTGAAAATCCGCATATGAATGATAGTTAAGTATTCATAGTATAGTATTGATTTCGATTAATAATTATAATACACTAGATACACTGATCGATTATGGCTAAATTACACAAAATTTTTATAAAGAAAAATTATATAGAGGCGTGTCGTGGCGCAAAGGCTCAAGCGTGCGACTGTCAACGCGACAGGTTGGGGGTTTGATTCCCACTTCGGGAAATGAAAATAATATTTTTTTTGTATTATTTTTTTTTTTTTTAACTTCACGCTGTATCCCGCATGTAGCGGGGTAGGCAGAGGGAACCAGAGAACCTAGTGTTAAGACACTCCATTCTTTTTCAACAATTCCGTTCCCTACTTTCCGCCGAATTGAGGCATTGCGTGTTGAGTGGCGGAACTCAACGCCGCGCTTTGTCTTGTTACCAAACCCAAGAAATGAAAATACTAAATTTTACATTTCCTGGAATGGGAATCGAACCCACAACCTGTCGCGTTTACAGTCGCACGCTTGTGCCTCTGCGCCACGACAGGCGTTTTTAGTATATTCCTGCTTAATATCGAAAAATCCTCTCTTTGTGTATACACTCCCTAACTTCAAACTTCATCTTTTTATGGCCAGCAGTTTCACCTATACGTTGTCTGTCAATCACTCAGTAATGCAAGCGTTCTCTATTTATAGATATTTCAATAATTTCAAATAGAATCGTGCAGTAGTTTTTGCGTGGGAGTAACAAACATTCATCCATCCTCACAAACTTTCGCGTTTATTACATTAGTAGGATTTTGGATTCGTTCAAAATATTCCAGGGTACTAACATGGGCGGACTCTCTGGTCTAATAAAAGTTTATGTGGCAGCTAAATAAAGATTGTAAATTTTCTTTTTTTTTAATTTTTTTGTTTTATATATTTTTTTTTTTTTTTTATTGATAACGGATGGCAAACGAGCAGAAGGACCACCTGATGGTAAGTGGTTACCTTCGCCCATAGACATCTACAACACCAGATATGTTGTAGATGCGTTGGTAACCTAGAGGATACTGATGGAAGGGGGGACAATGTAATAGTCCGCTATCGGAACCACCACATTTTGGGGAAAGGATGGATAATCTTGTTCCTTGTCTATATTAATAAAATAAAACTTTGTATGTCATGGAAGATGTCGATTCTCATGAAGATGAAGATTTTCCTCTTGCACTCCACGCTTTTTGTGAAAGCCTAAAATGAAATACATAGAAAAAGGAAAATGAAACGAAATAGCGCTCAATGGGACAGCGTCTGACGTAAATGTTAAAACGAAAACATTAGTCGTCATTTCATACCCAACAAGGGAAAACATATTATTTACAAATTATGATAATTACCCCGCTCTAGTAACATAAAACGCGGCGTTGAGTTCCACCACTCAACACACAATAGGCCGATTTCGGACGGAAAATCGA
Organism: Philaethria dido; assembly: GCA_033558755.1. Lineage (NCBI taxonomy): Eukaryota > Metazoa > Arthropoda > Insecta > Lepidoptera > Nymphalidae > Philaethria > Philaethria dido. Next base: position 1,743,885 of record JAKGSA010000033.1, on the reverse strand, counting down.
GAAAGGAGTGTCTACACACTACTTAAATAGAATTATAGGACGAAAATTAGTTTTAAATACACAGAATTTTAATATAAAAAACTGAAGATTTAAATGTCACCTATTTGTCACTCACTCAATCATTGTCACTGTCTTTCTTTTAAATATGTGCCACTTAAATTTTATGTCACTATTAACAATATTTGGGTTTTAAAAAAATGTCTCCTGCTTGTAATAGCAGCTTTTTGCTTCATATCGCGTAGCAGGGTAGTCAGAATACTACCTAGTGTTTAGACACTCCGTCCGCCGCTTTCTGCCAAAATTCGAGGTATTACGTATTAAGAAACGGAACGCCGCACCTTGTCTTAGCATAGCAGAGAAATGAAAATAATATAAATGTAATAATTACCCGGAGTAAGAATCGAACCCACAACCAATCGCACTTATAGTCACACACTGCTCTACTGCGCCACAATGGCCTCAATACTACTTAGTATCGGACTACAAAGAAATGTATCGATAGCATTTAAAAGTCAATCTACCTTACATTTTTTTATTTTTCAAATTATATCAACCTATATATATCAATATTTAGCCAATAAAAAGACCAGTCGTATATAACACGTATAGAAATATTGCGAGCAAGGTAACAAAACTTAACGCCGTACAATACTTTATCAGATCTCGAAAACACTATATGTTTCATAGACTTCCTTCAAATTATTTTGGCATTTGAACCAACGACCAACATCTAAACCTAGACCTAGGCACCACCTACACCACGATTGCAGCAGTTTTTCGACGTTATCATATAGCAGTTGGCAGAGAGTCTAGTGTTAAGACACTCCGTTCACTCCACGACGACGTCTACACAATATTACTAACAGTAATCCTTACCTATAAGTCCTCGAACACCGCAAAGAAGCAAAACGAATGTCAATCCTCCGAGCACACATCGCGTCCTAAACGCCTTCACCATTTTTCCAATCTCACATGCTTCCAAAACATTTTTCCACCAAAAACAACGTAATAAAAAACAGGGAAACTAAGCCATATTCATTTCCCAAGATCCCATTATCACAGGGTCAATGACCTCTCATATTTTTTAACCTGTAATTTAATTAGCTGACGTAAATGTACTCGCGTGTATTATACTCGTAGGAGCGCGCGATACACCCTACTCGGGTGAAAGCTGACGCGGTACTGAAGTTCGTCGAGTAGTATGATCGTAGCGGCGTAGCGTTTTGGAAAATCCGAACACATTGATCGATTTTTTTTTTAATTTGATTTTTTAATTTTTTGTTTATATAATGTAAAGGTTAAGTAATGATAAGCCTATTGGCTAAATGGTTAGTGTCAAGCTCAAAGGTTGTGGGTTCGATACGTCTGGTACCTACATGTTTGTGTATTTAATAACAATTTTGATGGTTAATGTATATATTTTAGATATACCTTCATATATAATTATTGAATTGTATTTGAAAAAGATACGTCTCCCTAGCAGAGGGATAATATTTAGTGACATTTAGTCACTAACTGAAAGTTATTAAGGTACCAATTTTAAGGTATTCATATAGCAGTTATATTTCAATTTACAACCTCTAAAGTACTAAATTCCAATCTGTAATACGCTTAAAACGTTCTGTATTCTATTCTATTTGCTTAATTAGAAAAATATTATGCATTCTGTGTTACTTTAGTTGCTGTATTCATTATTAAATTATAATTATGTAACGAGCCTCGTCATAAATTTTAAAGCTCTATTGTATGTTACATAGCAAGTGAGACCATCGTGGCATAGTGAGATAGGAGCTTTAAATGCGGTTGTGGGTTCGATCCCAGGAACAATTGTATTAATTTATTTCCATTTTTTCTGGTATGATAAAATACAGTATTGGGTTTGCCACTCAACACGAAGCAAGAACTCAAATTCGGCGGCAAAAAGCGTGAAAGAATAAAAAAACAATGTTAACATAATAGACATTGTTTCCTAACAAACAAAATTTATTATATTTTACAAATCGCTTCCAAATTGTACAAAATGAAAAGAAAACGCCTTTAAATAACATGAGTCGTATGGAATCAAAAGTGACAATCTTCACTTTGTTTGGTTTACGGTGTGTTTAATTTTTACTTTTCTTTCTTAGTTAGAATTTGATACAAACTTAAAATTTTAAAGTTAATTACAAACATTATGTCAACTTTGACGTGGAGGAAAAGCTCTAACAACGTTATTTTATATTTACTATTTTATCTGTATAATATATTAAACGACAGTATCAATGATACTGGAGGAAGGTTACGTAAAAAGCATGACCCCCGGATGACCCCCGGAGGGCATGCATGAAGAGGTTAATGACTGTGAACGAGGCGAAAGAGGTATGCTGGGACCGTAGCGTTTGGCGCTCCGTTCTCTCTGACTACCCCGCTAGGGATTAAGCGTGACGTTAAGTAAACCTCTGCCTTTCTAGAACGATTATCAGTTCATTTTTAGCGCGTATTTCGAAGACGGCATTTGTAGGATCTTTTGACATTTAGTTAGGTGGAGAAAGGAGCGCGGAACATTGAACATTAATGTGCATTTTAAAGGGGCCCCTTAAACCTCGTACGGTAGTACGTAACGGTCGTAAATTCCAGGCATTCACTAAACTCCTCTCTGCAAAGCAATGGGCTCGACAGTTGCACGATGAATCCATGGATTGCTTAGGAGATTCTTCCCCATATCAAAATCACATCTGGATAAATTAGTAATTTTTTTGGTACTTTTAAAGTGTTAATCACACACCTAGAAAAGATTGCCGCCTTTGACATTCTATGACTCATGCAAGCCAAGTACCTTAACACCTGCTTAGCAATTTAAAACGCACAAAATATCGCTATCTAATCAAAATAACGTTTGCCACACATTAGTATGACAAAAGGGCCGGTAACGCATAGGGGCTACATACCAAGCGGTATGCACTTAGCCAGTCAAGCACGTAGTTCGTGTCCTGTCAACTAATAGCAAAGAAACCGCGGTCACTAGGCGACTACCATATCGATGAGGCTTAATTATTTAGAAATAACGTGATTCTATTTATATTGCTTAGTCACTTCGTGAGACGGTGTGTTTGATTTTGTGTCGTTCGTTATGTTAATGGGAGGTTAAACGCCGTTTTGACGTAGTTAAAGCGAGCTATGATAATTGTGGGTTTGAGTCTCAGTCAAGCATATATTTTTATTTACGATATAGATATGTAGGAATGTCTTTAGGTTAAACAACTTGAGGCGTTAGATTCCGCTACCCAACACGCAATGTATCTAAAATGAGCCAGAAGTCGAGAACGATGTTAATCACCACTACTTTCTACCTTACTCACAAAGTGAAAATAAAAAATATAAAAATACTGGGTATATATATGAGCCGTTGATTTTGAAAGTGAGACAACTCCATTTTATGTTATTGCTTTTTTTTGATTAAAAACATAAAATTATGGTTATTTGTAATAAGATTCAGCTTTCATTTTTTTTTTTCAAAATGGAGTTGTATCACTTTTAAAATCAACGGCTCATATAACGCTCGTTATTTTACAATTAAAGCAGAAGAGGTAAATAGAAACTAGTATCAAGACACCATATTCTCCACTTCCCCATCAAAAATAGACATATTACGTGCTGAGTGGTGAAACTTAACGTCGCGTCTTATCTTACAACGGGTTATAATAATTATTATTATTCCGAGTGGGGTTCGAACCCACAATCATGGTACTTTCAGACGCTGCCAGGCGCTGACTGAGCCAGCATGGACTCTAAAATACTATGTCCAGGAATTACAATGTATAACAAGGGTTGCAAAATTTTAATTATATTTTTATAAAGAATGTACCTAATTCTGAGTGACATTTGGTAGGACTGTAATATATTACATAGTATCGGTAGCGTGGTCTTATCTCTTGTCATTTATCAACAATCAGATAAGACCTGTCAATACCAGGACCTACCCTAATGTTTGTAAAAACCCCAAAAGTGTCGACCATGGTTGCAAGTTTTAATTTCACTGAGAATTTTTGGTATTAATAGAGTTTATATTTACGGTAAAAGCGCTGAGGGTTCATAGGTTCGATTCCCACTGGGCTGATTTTTTTTTTAGCTTCACGCTGTGTCCCGCATAACCTGAGAACCTAGTGTTAAAACACTCCGTTCCCCACTTTCGAATCATTTCTGATAAAATGAAGTATGCAGTAAGTATGAAGTAAGCGGAGAACAGAGAGCGTTGGCACTAATTTAATTCAGTCTACCAACGTATTTCTTTTTTAAAGATGAATTGAATTTTCACAAGGTTTTTTCATTACACTATAAGTATTTTAAGGCAGAATGAACAACAATCAATTAAACACATTTTTTTTAAACAAAACACTCTTTTATAAGTTTCTTCTTTTGCTATCAATCAATTTAAAAAACCTTGTAATGATGTTTTGACCCACTTCTTGTCATCCGGTTTGCTTGGAAATGTGGACACGTATCCGGATCACAATATAATATTTCCTCAGCATGATCCAGGTTTCCTTGACGACTAGAATTATATGAAAATAAGTTAGCCTTTTCTGTTGTAGTTAAGCTGGTTTTAACATATTTTTTTTAAACTTGATAAGTATATATGTATCTCTGTAACGGAAACGTTGGACGTGATATTGGCCGACTTTGATTAAATATATTTTTTGCATACTTATAAAAGATCGATAAAAAAATAATAATATAGAAAAAAAAACACGCATTTATAAAAAATAATAGTCATAAAAAAATTTTTACAAGCGTGATGTCCTTTTTCGGTTGTCTATTGATACAATGTATCCCACACTTTTAAAAAAAAATTATATATTTTTTTTAAATTATAGCTTATTTTTTTACAAAATAGTGATTTTTAGTTCGTTTTATCTATTATTTATTTTTACAAACTAACTTGTAATTTTATCTCCTTAAAATAATCTAAATCAGATTATTTCACATAAATATATGAAGTATTCTCCACATAAGTACTTTATTTAGCAATAGATATTTTATTTAGTAATAAATAGCACTCGTTAGTGTCGGCAGCACACGTTGCAAATGGGCCACAAGACCGACACGTGCCGGTCGAATCACGAATCCCACGAGATGTCAAGTAAATACGGAACTTGGAAATCCTAAAACATAGCTTTAGATTTAGAAATATAAATGAACAAATCGAGAAATATATAAATGGCCGTTTTCATTTTTTTTTATTCAATTGTAATGATAAAAGCAGCTACCCTACTACTACTACTACTAGCTACCCGCATAACCATGTAGTCGGAAAGAACCTACAGTCAATTGAGAGACATTGTCTTGTAGGTGGCGCAACTCAACGCCGCATTTTGTAAGACAAAACCACTAGAGCAGGCAAATGAAATACTTTAAATATGTAATGATACCCATGAGTGGGAATCGAACCCCCAACCACTCGTGCTTACAGTCATATACTGTCCCACTGAGCCATGAAGGCCTAATTATAATCACAAAATATTTATTGTAAACGTGTCTTTCAGTATTAAGGTTACATGAATCGATTGATAGGTGGCGCTTGGGACCAATAAACCAAAGTCAACTAAAGAAAGCCAAAGTTACAAATCATTATACTTCATTCATTTGCCTAATCTTATCTTTCTATAAACGTATTAAAAATAATATTTTTAATCGAGTTCAAAAAAAGGAGGACTTTCTGAATTCGACTGGGCTTTTTATCTTCCGTATATTTTTTTGCTGAGTGAATCAATTTTGATGATTCTTTTTTTATATGATAGCTCGAGCTTCAGATTGAACCTTGTTGTTGTTTGGTGGTAGGAGGTTCGTCCTCCGTCTGGCTCGCGACCACTATCATGTCAAAGACGAACCGCCAAATATCTTATGATGTGTTCCGGTTCGATGGCATGTAAGCCAGGTTTTCCCCTTTCCCACCCATCCTTTCCCCAAAATGTGGTGGTTCCGATAGCGGACTACTACATTGTCCTCCCCTTCCATCTGTATCCTCTAGGTTGGCAACGCATCTACAACATCTCTGGTGTTGTAGATGTTCATGGGCGAAGGTAACCACTTACCATCAGGCGGTCCTTCTGCTCGTTTGCCATCCGTTATCCATAAAAAAAAAAAAAAAAAAGATTGAACAACACTTTTATATTTAGTTCAGATTTGACGAGTCGTTTTTGAGTTATTCGTAATAATTATGCCTTTTAGTGTATTTTATTTGAGGTCGGTTGTCTTTTGTTTTTCCATTATCACTTTATTTATATTAATTATGCTTTCGTTGCAGTAAAATATAAAGAATAGAAAAAATATATTGATCTATGTCTATTTATATGGTAAGTCTAACATTAACTTAAATAATTGATGTAACATAATTTTACTACTTATATAAAAGCAAAAAATATTTAATTTTTACTACAACAAATAAAATCGGTTAAAAGTTACAAAATTTGTACATAAACCCAACAAAAAGTCCTTTTTACACAAAAACAATATTTTTACCCCAAAAATAAAATATTTAGTATTCTTTGATAGGCGTGACGTCACAATTGTCACTGCACATCTGTCTATTACGTTAGAATCAATTTCACGCCTCGTGATGACATGTGCGAATTATAATACAGGGTGGGTGTTAAAATAACAATTTAAGGGTTGTTTTTCACGTTATGTGCCAAGTAATAGGGTGTATAATTGCTAGATATTGCAGTATGTAGTGCACATTTGGTGTATGGATAAAATTAATTGAAAATTTAATTTTAAATTGCCAATCCTATTAAAACTTCATGTTTTATCCTGCAGGGTAAGCAGAGAGAACTTAGTGTCAAGACACTTTGCCCACTTTGAGATATTTTGTGTTAAATGGTGAAACTCATCAAGCTCTATCTGAAATATACATAGCTTTACGCGGTATCCCGCACATAGCAGGGTAGGCAGAGGGAACCTGAGATCTTAGTGTTAAGACACTTCGTTCTCTTTCAACATTTCCGTTCCCCACTTTCCGCTGGATTGAGTCATTGCGTGCTGAGTAACGAAACTCAACGCCGCGCTTTACCTACTTACCAGACTCAGGAAATTTAAATATTAAATATTATTTTAAAATGTTCAATTTTCTGGAATGGGAATCGAATCCACGACCTGTCGCGTTTACAGTCGCACGCCTTTGCCTCTGCGCCACGACAGGTATTAATATTATAAATTCAAGTGATAATCATAGTATTCATCCTTCTACACGTATCAGATTATAGAAGCATAAGCTTCTATAATAGAAGGCAAATAAATCACTTCTAACGTAGTAATGTTAAAATGTACAACTATTAACAGAATTTAGTTTTTAGTAATTCTTTATTTATTGAACTTTAAATAGTTGTTTGTTTGTTGGTGGTAGGAGGTTCGTCCTCCGTCTGGCTCGCGACCCCTATCATGTCAAAGACGAACCGCCAAATATCTTATGATGTGTTCCGGTTCGATGGCATGTAAGCCAGGTTTTCCCCTATCCCACCCATCCTTTCCCCAAAATGTAGTGGTTCCGATAGCGGACTTCTACATTGTCCTCCCCTTCCATCTGTATCCTCTAGGCTGGCAACGCATCTACAACGCCTCTGGTGTTGTAGATGTTCATGGGCGAAGGTAACCACTTACCATCAGGTGGTCCTTCTGCTCGTTTGCCATCAGTTATCCATAAAAAAAAAAAAAAAAAAAAAAAAATAACACCTGCCTAATTTAATTACACGCTTCACTAAGTCATTTAATTCACACCTCATGGTTTACACTCATTACAAATGACAGCGTGAGGTCCAAACAAAATAAATAAAGATAAATAGTTTTGGTGCTTTTAAAGTACTGTAGTACAGTAGGACGGAATCGGACTGTAAACGAGATGATTATAAGTTCGAATCCCAGCTGGGGGAATGACTATATTTAAATGATTTTGATTTCCTCGCTATGGTAGGTCAAACACGTTATTATTGTCCAGCCATTCGCACGCAATATCTCGAATTCGGGCAATAAACGGAAAACGGAGTGTCTTGCCATTAGGTTTTCTCTGCCTATCCTGCTATGCGGGATAAAGCATAAAGCTAAAAAAAGAATAATAATAAATCCCAAAATTTGAACCCCGAGCCTTTTAAATAGAAAATAATATAATTTATACTGCACTACTCTATTATCACTTAGCATATCATTACTGCAACTTCGACTTCATAAGGCCGTCTTAAAAGGCTCAATAGCACGTCTTTGCTGTATGCAATTTAACAAGAACTCAACATGTAATTCCCGCTATTTTGAAGGGTTAACAAAGAAAATTTAGTGTTAAGGCACTCCGTCATCTGGTGTATATTCAGTGGAGAAGCATGAACAAAAAAATGCAAAAAAAAATGTTAATTTAAAAGATAAGAAACAAAAAAAAAATTATTTATGTTTAAATACAAATATTCCCCAAACAGGAATGGAACCTACACCCACTGCACGTACAGACAGAAGTTCTACAGTACGTAATGTCATCCAAACTTAATTAAACTATAAAGGATGTAATAACACATTAGTCTCTAAATTATACATTTTAAAGGACATTAAACAAATTATAAAGCACTTCTAACAATAGATATGGTTGATGTTAGAAGAATATTCACCAATAAAAATATAGTGGTGTATGAAATAAATTACTATTTGGTTTGCCTATCACACTAACTTTTCTACTTGCTTATTTTGTTTAAATAAAAAAAAATATTTTGTACTTCTACAAGCCTTCGCTTTTCTAAAATTTTTCTTATAGATGCCTCTTTCTTCATTTTTACAAAATTCCCGCAAAGCAGAGTTGCCAAAGGGAAACTAGTGCCAAGACACTCCATTCTTTACTTTCCATGCGAATTTGAGACATTGCTTGTAGAGTGATAGAACTGAACGACACGTTTTAACTTGCCAGAGCGGAAATATGAATAATTGTAAATTTTTAAATTATTTTGCCTGTCGTGGCGCAGAGGCACAAGCGTGCGACTGTAAACGAGAAAGGTTGTGGGTTCGATTCCCATTCCAGGAAATGTTAGTATTTTCATTTTCTGGGTTTGGTAACAAGGCAAAGCGTGGCATTGAGTTCCGCCACTCTGTTCGGCGGAAAGTGGGGAAAGGAATTGTTGTAAGAGAATAGAGTGTCTTAACACTAGGTACTCAGGTTCCCTTTACCTACCCTGCTATATACGGGATACAGCGTGAAGTTAAAAACAATATATCAATTTTTACTTCCTTCCATTTAAAGAAATACTAAAAAAATGCAAGTTTTTTAGCTATTCATATTTTGCGAGCTATTACGCTATTCTTGTAATTTTTAAAATCAAGTTCTTACAGATTTTTGTAAACTAACTTACTAAAATTATTTAACTGTGAAAGCGTAACTGTGAAATTCAAAGTAGCGGAACCTTAACATTAAAAAAGCATATCCGGAAGTAGGAAGTACATTACGATGCCACGTGATGTCACTAACAAAATTGCTTCGAAGGTGCCTTCAAATAAATTACACTAATAGTATGATGATACAGCATTTACAACCTGTTTGTAGCTTTAAGTGGTATTTATGGGGGTTAGAATATTAACTTTTATAATGGTAATCCTACCTTTTTTTATGTTCACATATTTTTCGCTCTTTTCAAAGAATGCAGAGAGTATGTGGTTGCTTTTTCTGAACTGGCAGGATATAAATAAAAACTATATACACATAATATAGGTATGAAAATATATAATATACTAGCAGATTCGCTTGCGTGGTCAATTTCAAGATTCTCTATTCTATGAAAATTACCATTACCATTTTCTCTCTTTCTAGGTACGCAAGCGGCGTATTGCCACGTCATTTATCACACTTACTTTAAGACAAAAAGCGTTATATAATTATAGGTCCAAAATAAAATAAAAATCTTATAAAATTATCGTAGAATTAAAATAAAACAAATAAATTTTTATCATAAATAGACTTCAAACAAAATGCACTAAAAAGTTAAATTTTTACGAATAACTCAAAAACTATCCCTCAGATCTTAACTAACTTTGAGTCATCGAAATTGTTTCACCAAGTAAAAAATTACTACTTTAAGAAAAAAATACAGTCGAATTGAGCAAGTCCTCTTTTTTTATAAGTCGGTTAAAATATCGTCGTGCATCGTAGTCTTTTTGTAACGAAAGTTTTACGCCTGTCGTGGCGCAGAGGCATAAGCGTGCGGAAAGTGGTGAACGGAGTGTCTTAACACTAGGTTCCCTCTGCCTACCCTGCTATATGGGGGATAAAGCGTGAAGCTATGTATGTATGTATCTATGTATGTATGTTTTACATGTACTATAAAGACGATAGATTCTAGTGCATTATTTTGACTAAAAACTTTTATTAGTGTTATTACTTCTTTTGACAAACACCTATCGTGGCGCAGAGGCACAAGCGTGCAACTGTAAACGCGACAGGTTGTGAGTTCGATTCCCACTCCAGGAAATGGAATTTTTTATTTCCTGGAATTGATAGCAAGTTTGTCTTGCTGCGCAGCGTTGAGTTCCGCCACTCAGCACGCAATGCCTCAATTCGGCGGAAAGTGGGGAACGGAGTGTCTTAACACTAGGTTCCCTCTGCCTACCCTGCTATCTGCTAATACAGCGTGAAGCTATGTATATATGTATGTATGTATGTAGTTAGCAGATTCATATTTTTTCGCACATAGCAGGGTAGCCAAAAAAAGGAAGGTTAAATAACGAAGCTCTTCATATAAAATGTAATTATTCCCAAGCTATGTATATATGTTTAACAAGACTGGCATACATCCAGTTGGAATACCGCGCTAGCACGAATGTAGAACACGCCTAATTTACTTTCAGAATAGATTACTGAAACTTAACAATTTTGCCAAATTTTCGCTTCATATTTGTTACTTTGCGTAATAACTAACTGTTAACCGCGGCTTCGCTCGTGTGGTCAATGGCAGTCTATACTACATACTACAGTACGTAGATGCGTAATTGAAGGCTTTAAAGTAGCTAAATTTTTAATTTTTTTGACTAACAATCATGTATATTTTAATGAAAAACCTTTTTAAGCGTCTCTAAGAATATGTGTATAAAGTTTCAAGATATTCGATTAAGTAGTTTTGGTCTGAAAGCGTAACAAACATACTTACATTCATATTTATTATATTAGTAAAGATACAATGTGCTGTTTGAAGACATATTTTTTGTTGCTTTTTAATAATGGTTAATGTTATATTTTTTATCCTTTTAACCGAATATATATATTTATTATATATTTTATTATATATTTTTGCTGAGTGAACCAATTTTGTTGATATTTTTTTATATAATAGTTAGTGCTTCTGGTGAAGTTAAGATCTATCCAGTTTTTAAGTTATTCGTAATAACTTCTTAGTGCATTTTATAAATAAAGTTTGTATTTTTCGTTAAAATATTAAATTTGCAAGTACTCGTATATTGTAATAGACTTGCTTACTTACTTGAAAACAAGTGAATTATTGTTTAAAATCCATCACTTTTTGTAGTCTACCGAATGTTTTTAATTTTCTTATCTATATGACGCTTGTTCCGACCACCACGTCTTACTACTATCTATAATATATATGTTCAGTAGTGCGTTAACGATATCTTATCAGTGTTATCTTGGCCCTTATACATAATAAGTACAGGTTCAAATCCATAATAATCATATAAGAAAAAAGTTAATCATGAATATGTTAATCCATAGTGGCGCAGTAGAACATAAATGATTGTAAACATAAGTGGTTGTGAGTTCAATTCCCCACTTAAGGGAAGTCTTATATATTATATTATATTATTTTAATCTTTTTAAGCTCTGGTAAGCGCAGCAAAGCGCAGCGTTAAGTTCCGATATACAATGTTTCGAATTCAACGGAAGGTCTTGTCCTCTCTGACTACCCTGCAATACGGTAATATATATATATATATATATATATATATATATATATATATATATATAAAGCTACAAAAAAATACTAACATCTTTCTTTCAGTTACCTACAAAAAAAAATCTAGGTACATAATTTTATTGTTTTGAACTAAAATTATTATAATCATAATTGTAATCATAATTATAATTATGTAGGCAGGACACATAATTAATTATACTTAATATTTTTCCAAATATTCACATACTTTGTCCATTTACCATAATAAGCTTAGAATTTATAGTTCACCAGAACACTAACCTTGGCCCGACGATATCAAAGCTATATAAACTCATTAGTGTATATGAAACACGCAAGGCGGTCATTAACAACGTCTAAAATAAGGAAAAGAAATGCGATATCAGTGTTGATGGACTAATTAATTGTATTATTTTGGTAAAATGTATAAAAGAGAAACGATTTATTAAGTTATAACAAGCCCATCGCTATTGTGGCACAGGGGGAATATGTCTGACTGTGAACGCGACAGGTTGTGGGTTCGATTCCCATTCGAGGGAATCGAATTTCAAATATTTTATTGAAATATTTTGCTTTAGTAAGATACACAATACATTACGCAATGTCTCGATTTCCGAAGGAGAGTCAAGTCAGAGGACAACTTGTTAAGACGTTTTGTTCTTGCCTCACGAAATCGAGACATTACGTAGCGTAATAAGTGGCTGAACTGAACGCCGCGCTTTAACACTCCACTATCTCTGTCGCCGCCGAAAGCCAACTATAGGGAAGATTTAAAGCAGCTGGAAAGAGCCTATTTGTCAAATGCTAACTAAGCAGAACTCTATTGATAATTTTCTAAGTTTTCTAAGTAATTAACTTCAATTATGCTTCGTATCAGCAATAAAGGCTAATAATAACCTTCCTCGCCACACTAAAGAACGGTAAAAAATCGAATCGAAAATCCCATTCTCCGACTCGTTCTCTCAAAGACTTACGACGTCACTATAACCATTATTTTTGTTGTAAATGCACTCAATTTAGTACATACTCATTTCAAAATCCGCAAAGTAATCCATTAGATTAGCGTATTAAATAAATATACAAAGTTTATAGCAATAACTTATTCGTTTTACTTCTAAATAATTTAAAAGCTTTATGATTGTATGGACAATGAAATTTATTTTTATGTACGAGTACTCAATACTCAATAAATAACCAACCAACAATTGAGTGCAAACTAAATATTTGGAATAGATATTGTTATTTATATCAATATTCCATTTATTAACCACTTCCGTTATTATGTTGTGGAATCTCAATTATTTTTTTTATATTCTACTTTTTTTTTATTCAAAATCTTTTTTTGCTAAGATATTATTAAAAATTCACGCTTCACGCTTTATCCCGCATAGATAGTTAGTCCGGTCTTCTCTTTTCGCTCGAATTCTAGACATTGAGTTTTGAGAGGCGGAACTCTACACCGCACTTTGTCTTACCAGAGGTTGTGGGTTCGAATTCCCGAATCGAACCTACAACCACTCGCGTTTACAGTCAAACGCTTTCCCACTGCGCCGCGATAACATCTAATTATTATTGTATACACCTATAGAATAAGTACAGAATTAAGTTTGGGTTTTCTTTATTACGATAATATAGGCTTACTCCCTCCTTAAAGTTATTTTTATCAGCTTTTACGAGAATTTCACAGATATTTCATTCTAGACGGCGGAACTCAACTCCGCTTTAAACTGGACTTGAATTACTTCTTTCCACATAAATATTATAATACCGCCCAAATATCAAATTCACTGTTGAATACCAAACAAACCATACAAACATTTAAGGCCCCGAACACTTACACTCATATAAAATATATTACACTATTACAGTTGTCACAACATTGGTTGAAATCAATTAGTCAGTCATTTTTTTCAAACACATGTTAATAGGAGGAGATGATTAACCGACGGCGTTAAAGTAAAAATAAAGTTATAAGTGTTTCCTAACAGACAGTCAGCGGTTATTACTACAGTAATGAATGTGGGACGCGGTCACAGGAAGCTTATATTGTTTACAGACTTTAATGATTAAAAAATCTTTACGCCTGTCGCTCAAGTGAGCGACTGTAAACGCGACAGGTTGTGGGTTCGATTCCCATTCCAGGAAATGTAAAAGTTAGTATTTTCATTTCCTGGGTTTGGTGACAAGGCAAAGCGCGGCGTTGAGTTTCACCACTCAGCGCACAATGCCTCAATTCGGCGGAAAATGGAGAACGGAGTGTCTTAACACTAGGTTCTCAGGTTCCCTCTGCCTACCTTGCTATAAACGAGATACAGCGTTAAGCTAAAAACAAATCTTTACACATTCCTTTCCATTTTATTAAAAATGTTTGTTGATATTCTTTCATTTTATTTTTGTTTATTTATGATTAAATTATATTTACTTGAAAATAACATAAAGCGTCTTATACTATGCGGTTAGACAAAGGCAGTATCGCCTTTGTCTTTGTGCGACAAGTCCTGTTTTGAGGTGCTCGTCATCAGGAGATCCAAATAACATCTTGGAAACTCGGTCACACAACTTATTGACTTCTTTTGTTGGGCATGTGGTGGGACATGTAGCTCGCGAATTGGTCTATATAGCCATCAAAGACGATGTAGCTCGCGACAGAGCACCGAAAATCCCCTGGCGAGTGTAAAGTCACTCCGTTGACCATTTTTCGTTCCATCAAAATCGAACCCACTGACACAATGATATCTAAAATCTTAAAATTGCGTAAAATCATTTAAAATCATAAAAGAGAGGAAAAAAACTTAGCATTCTAAAGATTCACCGTTACCTATATATTATTGTAAAAAATATAAATTTATATATAACAAAAAGAATCCAAAAAGAATGGATAATTCGAACGTTAATCCCTAGACAGATGCTTTGTCAAGCGATCACGTAGTCGTATTCAATCAACGCTCAATATGCCTGCTCTTCAAAGTGGATACCGCTTTACACGATAAAATGCGCTATTTCGTAATTCGCTGTTGCTTTTTTTTATATTAAATACAATATTAAACTACTTTAAAATATTTACTTTTGCTAGGAAGCATAGATGATCGGCGACAAAGGTATGGGGTAAACCTTGGTTGACCTTCGAGAACATAATATCTAGATACGGGAGGAAGGTCATGTAAAAATTCATGAAGACCCCTGGGCATGTATGAAGAGATTAATAACTGTGGTTGAGATGAAAGTATGCAGGGACCGTTTTTAACATTAATAAAAAAACAAATTTCAAATAAAATGCTCTAAAAAGGTATAATTATTACGGATAACTCAAAAAGTTGTTGCCAGATCTTAACTAAATTTATAGGAGACCAGAAGCACTAGCTATCATATAAAAAAGAATCATCAAAATTGGTTCAGCCAGTAAAAAGTTATGCCGTAACACACATAATAATACAATCGAATGGAGAAATCGTTCTTATAAGGACAATAAAATACGTACTTGGCATCTAGATGCAGTGAAAAGGAAACACGGAAATAATAATTTTAATTACAATTCTATTATTCATATGTAAGATACAAAGCATATATTTATTTTGTCATTTTAATTTTACTAAAATGTACACATACACATTATATACAAGTCATGAATAAATTATTAATATTGTTTTTATTTTATTTATTCACTTCTTCCTCATTTACTCAACTTCAATAAAAAAAATTGATTTTAATTTTTTTTTAGAAAAAAATATTTTCTTCTTTAAGTTAGTTAAAAATGTTATAATTAAAAAAAAATCTCATCTCATTAAAAAAAATAATGCCTAAGCTTTATAATATCGCAATAACAATAAAAAACCAAACTTATGATAATTTTGGTATTAGTTGTAGTAGCCCTTAATAGATTTCTAGAAACAATTGTAATATATGAGTCATCCTCGTCAGAAAAATACTGCACACTCCACACGGCACAATTTGCACTCGGCGTCAATACACACGACACTAGTATTCATTTTATTTTTTTAAATATTATGTAAAACAATAAATTTTATTGATTTATATATTAAATATTTTATAATGTTTATTAAATTATACTAAAGGTGTCCCAAAATTAACGCAAGATTTGACTTTGCCGCCATTTGCTATTATATTCATTATTCATTCGCTATTAAAAGACTAAAAATGGCATTTTCTATTTAATTAAAATCTTGCGTTAATTTTGGGACACCCTTTATTTACCATATATTTATGCTTTAGCATTTTTCCTGCATAGTAGGGCTTATTTTTATTTATTTATATATTTATTGATCCACCAACGCTTGTTTACATCAGTACATACAACATATTCAGTACACAGGACTTAATCTAGGTGTAACAAGCACTTATTGGCAGATACATCATGCTTAGTTAAATCAAAATAAGATAAAAAAAAAACACAAAAAAAATAACAAGAGAGTGACGTTAAAAAAAAATATTTGAGATGACTGGTATTTTGTATTTTATTTTCTGGGTTGTTAGAGGGAACTTAGTTAATACAATTTGTTCTCCGCTTTCCGCCTCAAAATAAATATATTTTGAGTTGAGTATAGGAACTTAACGTCGGGCTTTGATTTACCACAGCAAAAAATGATCAGAATCAGAATACGCCGAAATGGTCTTTACCAAAATAAATTACTTATATTAAAAAATATGAATTCTTAAATAAAATTATTACATACATTATATTAAGAAAAAAAAACACAATACCTATACCTTTTTATTGAATTTTTATTGCTAAATATTACCTAAAAGAAAAAAATTAAGGATAATTATAGTAACTTTCTAGAAAAAAAAATCCTAGAAAAAATTAATATAGCTGAATCATTTCCTGCCAAAAGGCTTCGCACGGCACATTTTGCACTCGGTCGGTTAAACCGCACGGCACTTTTAAAGCATTAGTCATGTTATCTCACTGCACACGGTGAAGCAAAATATATGGTATATTATAGGAACACGTTATCAATTGTAATATTATTCTGAATCGTCAGTCAGCGTCGACACTTGGAACGTGCTAATAGTAAGTACTGATAACCTTGTTTATGTATTGTAAATATTTTGATAGTATTTCGTAACCTAAGCTAAGGTAAATTTGCCTATGCTTTAATGGTTGTGATAATTAAGTATAATTATTATTTATATTTGAAATTTATATATTGGTCATTGTGGCACAGTGGAATAGCATCAGACGCTAAACGTGGTTGTGGGTTTGATTCCCACTCGAGGAAATGGAAATATTAAATATTTATAATAATTTATATTCTCATTTCCTCGATCTGGTAACAAGGCAAAGCGCGGCGGTGACTCAGCCCGCCATTCCTCAATTCAGCAGAAAGTGGGGAATTGAAATCGTTCTCAAGATCCCTCTGCCTACGCTGCTATAAGCGGGATACAGCGTCAAACTATAAAAAAACAAATATATATAATGAGGTTATAGTGGCACAGTGTAATAGCATTTGACGGTAAACGTGATGGTTATGTATTCGATCCCACTCGCGGGAATAATTAATTTATATAAATAATATTTAATTTATTTTCATTTTCTCGTACCGATAAAATTAAGCACGTTGTCTCAAATTCGAGCAAAAAGTGAAATCGGAATGGTTTGATACTAGGTTCGTTCTCCTTATATTGCTATGCGGAAAAAAGCGTGAATCGGTATTTTTTTTTCTTTTTAAAAAGTTATTACAATAAAGCATGTAATTTATTTTTTTAAAATAGTGGACACTCTAAAGTATACACGTATATAGAGATTAATCTTTTCCATCATTTAAGTCGAGATTGTAATAATTTCCATTAAAAAATGTAATGATAGCAGAAAGGACTATATTTTCGTACTTCTAGCGATATTTGCTATGTGTATATATTTGTATGTATAAATAACTGTAGCATGAATCATGAGTTTCTTTCCTCATATAAATATCCTCTTCTCTATCTTGATCGTATTGCACTATAAATATTGATTGATATTTCTGCCTTATTTTTAAACTTTGTATAAATGAATGAAAAATACATGTAATTCATATTTAATTTATTAATTACAAATAAAATCACGCTTCATAAATTACACTTTTCCTTCTATTATCACGACATTAAAAAAAATTGCCTCAGTTTATAAGTAATAAACAGGAAATAAACGATCAAATAACATACTTAATAACATATAAATTGTTTGTTTACAGAATCTACATAAAAAACAAAAATGGCTGCCTTTTCCAATACAAATGAAGTTCAAAATGCAAGCTGCAGTTGTGCTTTGCGTGAAAACTCAGCGACACAACAATACACCTGCATTTGCATCTGTTGTGATGACAAACGGGAGTTCAAACAGTGCAAGAAATGTAAATGCTCTTGTTGCAACGGCTCTGCTGACAAGAGAGGATTAAAGACCTACAAGGACTCCCAATCCTCCTGTTACAAACGGAGTGACAACAAAGAAGGATTAAAGCAATGTGTGAACTGCAACTGCTGTGATGCCAAGGGAGGATTGAAGTCTGGCAAGGACTGTAAATGCTCCTCCTGTAAATGTTGTGACAACCAGGAAACTTTGAACCAATGTGAGAACTGCAACTGTTGTGGCAAGAAGGGAGAATTAAGCCAATGTAAAAACTGCAACTGCTGTAATGCCAAGGGAGGATTGAAGTCTGGCAAGGACTGTAAATGCTCCTCCTGTAAATGTTGTGACAACCAGGAAACGTTGAACCAATGTGAGAACTGCAACTGTTGTGGCAAGAAGGGAGAATTAAGCCAATGTAAAAACTGCAACTGCTGTGATGACAAGGGAGGATTGAAGTCTGGCAAGGACTGTAAATGCTCCTCCTGTAAATGTTGTGACAACCAGGAAACTTTGAACCAATGTGAGAACTGCAACTGTTGTGGCAAGAAGGGAGAATTGAACCAATGCAACAACTGCAACTGCTGTGACGACAAGGGAGGATTGAAGTCTGGCAAGGAATGTTAATGTTCTTGTTGCAACTAAAAGAAATGAGTATTAATTAAATACCAATATGTCCAAATGTATGGTATATGTAATATAAAATCGTAATATATATCTTTATGAATATCTATTATATGTTGTAATTATATTTAAATCATATTTTACAAATTCTAAGTATTACTTGTATATTCAATTATATTTAATGGTTGTTTAACAATATTAATTATTTGAAAAATAAATAAATATTATTGAAGTGTCTGTTGTTACTATACCCATAACCTATTTATAAATTTATAATTGACATGAAATGCCAAATTTTGAAGTTATTTTGTAGTTAAATTTACGTCTATTAATTTTTCTAATGTCCTTTAGTAACATCCGTCTCACGATAAAAGGACGAGTATTATCAAAACATTTATTATATAAATTTGTAGAAATTCTTGATATTAATTTCTTTCCCATCTAATACTAGACGTACTTCTAACACTTATCCTTGCTCTGTTAGTTAAATCTATGTTATTTATATTAATAAATAAAAACTATTGAAGTAATATCTATCAAGTAATAAGCAGATGTAATCAAATAAGTAAGTAGTTATGATATCTTTGAATATCTGATTATGAACGTACTTTTTTTTTATCTTCACGCTGTATCCCGCATATAGCAGGGTAGGCTGAGGGAACCAGAGAACCTAGTGTTAAGACACTCCATTCTCTTTTTAACAACTCCGTTCCCCACTTTCCGCCGAATTAAGGTATTGCGTGTTGTGGCGGGACTCGACGCCGCGCTTTTGCCTTGTTACCAAACCCAAGAAATGAAAATACTAAAATTTACATTTTCTGGAGTGGGAATCGAACCCACAACCTGTCGCGTTTACAGTCGCACGCTTGTGCCTCTGCGCCACGACAGGCGTTGTGAACGTACTCTTTACATATTCTTGAATTTATAAAATATTAGAACTATTACGTAGAGGTCGTCGTGCATATTTGAAAAGTTTCCCGATAAATCTGGGATTTAGACTCGCTTAGTTTCGCAACTTCTTGCCAGTTCAAACTTATTCTCTCAAAAATGTTCAACTAAAAGTTTTGTGGAATTTTATGCAATGAGATTCTTACAAGTATTTGTTTTCCAATTTATATAGAAAGTTTTAACGAATGTTATATTAAATAGAACGTAGTGACAGTTAATTCTTCCATTTACTTTGTGTTATTAATAACATTGGGTTCGTCTGAGCTTGAGCAATATTACTTTTTATCAGACTGTCAGAGGAGGGTTAAGTTTTTCGCGTGTATTATGTTTGTAATATTCTTTATTACCTCATATCTTTCAAATAAAGGGTTGCAAAAATGTGCAATAAAGTATTTTTTTATTATTATTATATATGCACACATGATATGATATATGTACACATGATGTCATACGCGCACACATATATAAATTGTAATTGGACATAATATAATGATAAATATCAAGTTAAGAAATCTCAGCACAAGGCAAGCTCAGCACGCAATGTCTCAATTCGGCGGAAAGTGGGGAACAGAATTGTTGTACGAGAACAGAGTGTTTTACCACTAGGTTCTTGGGCTCCCTATGCCTACCCTGTTATATGCGGGATACAGCTTGAAGTTAGAAAAATATTATCAAGTTATACATACATAGCTTCACGCTGTATCCCGCTTATAGCAGTGTAGGCAGAGGGAACCTAGTGTTAAGACACTCCGTTCCCCACTTTCCGCCGAATTGAGGCAAATATCAAGTTATCAATAAAAATAGACACAATCTAAATATTTTTCTATATTAAAAGCAATGTTAAGCATTATTGTTGCATTGCGGTATATAAAATTATTACGATTTTTAAATTTATCTGCTCGAAGGACCACGATCACGAATTGGCAAAAGCTTCATTTTTCCTTTGCCAGTTTGCCAACTTTGTAGGTCACTGTTAATTTGTGGCTTCTCTTCTGTAGTTATATTTTTTAATTCACAGTTACTTAAGATAAAACTGTAAAAATAAAATAAGAAAACAATAACAATGAAAAGGAATAAAACGCTTTAGAGTATTATATAAAGCATTGTAAGAATATTTTAAAACTCACCAAGTACTTAATTAGCGTCAATATTTATACTTGATACTGAATTATATCTTATTAAATGAAACTATTTTAATCGGATTAATCGCGTATATGTTAGTATTCGAAAATACATTTTTGGAAATCCGACGTTTCGAACACTTTACAGTAGTCCGTGGTCACAGGTAGCATGTCTACCAATATACGCGATTAATCCGGTTAAAATTGTTTCATTTAATATGTGTAATAATCGAGAAAATTAAAGAGCGAATTATATCTTATAAAGTGGGGAACGGAAATGTTGAAAGAGAATGGAGTGTCTTAACACTACCTTCTCTGGTTCCCTCTGCCTACCCTGTTATATGCGGGATACAGCGTGAAGTTAAATATATATATATATATATATATATATATATATATATATATATTTCTTTAAATGAAATCAAGAACAGTCCCATTCCTATAATTATCTATTTCTTAAGTACTTTCAAAGTTGAATCTTGTTTGCTTGAAATAAAACAGAGCATACAATATAAATAGTGAATAAAATTATCTCTGCTAACACATTATTTAAAGCAAAAGACATTCAACGCAAACGCTCGTTCAACACTTCATTTGTTTCAAAGAAAAGTTACAAAAAGCATTCACAGTGTAAAAGGTACCGCTATATTTGTTTCACTGTTTGATTATTTCCGAGACTACGGATTTTTTTTTGATAGAAGAAATTTAGTTTTAATAAACTAAAATTTTATTAAATACTGTAAAATGAATAGGTTTTCTTTAAAATTATATAAACATACTTATATAGCTTCACGCTGTATCCCGCATATAGCAGGGTAAGCAGAGAGAACCTAGTGTTAAGACACTCCGTTTCCCACTTTCCACCGTACTGAGGCATTGCGTGCCGAGTGGCGGAACTCAACGCCGCGCTTTGCCTTGCTACCAAACCCAGGAAATGAAAATACTAAACTTATATTTTCTGGAATGAGAAGCTAATCCACAACCTGTCGCGTTTATAATCGCACGCTTGTGCTTCTGCATCACGACAGGCGTTTAAAAATTATTTAAAACGAAGGCTATTATTTTGATGTTTTGCTTCTCTAGGAAATTTCAATATAAATAAGGCATAACAGCAACCTAGTATCGTTGTAAAATTTTTACTTCGCGCTTTTTTATCCCGCATATTATGCTAGGCATAGAGAACCTAGTGTCAAGATACTCCTTCTCTACTCATTCTCCACTTCCCGCCGAATTCGAGACATTACGCGTTGAGTAGTAAAACTTAACGCCACGCTCTGTCTTACTAAAACGAAAAAATAAAAATAAATTAAACATAATGTTATAAACAACGATATAATTATAAATGTGTGCAAAAATGATATACGATTAAGTATCATCTACTAGTAAATCCAGGATTTTGGGTAATTGTCTACCAGATTTAAACTTGTAAAACATTACATAAATAAGAGATTAAAAAATGTATTTGATTCTATTATTTATTTCAACAAATCAATTATCTTAAACTTTTTCATTTCAGTGAAGAAATATTGTAATATTTTTTTTTTTACTTCGCATATAGCATATAGCAGGGTAGGCAGAGGGAACCAGAGAACCTAGTGTTAAGACACTCCATTCTCTTGCAACAATTCCATTCCACATTTTCCGCCGAAATGAGGCATTGCGTGTTGAGTGACAGAACTCAACGTCGCACTTTGCGTTGTTACCAAACCCAAGAAATGAAAATACTAAATTTCACAATTCCTGGAGTGGGAATCGAACCCACAACCTGTCGCGTTTACAGTCGCACGCTTGTGCATCTGCGCCACGACAGGTGTCAATCGTATAAAATTTTGTAAATATATAATTAATTTAATTTCTAATTTCGCTTGCAAATACTCAAATTGAGTACACTAATATATGCAGCTGCCCATTCTAACTTTACGAGAGTTGAACATAAAACTACTTGCCTGTAAATAGCAACAGCAAGTTATAGGCAATAAAACTTGTCGAGCCTTGTCTCTATCAATTTCGACCATCGAATGTTTTACTGCTTTTAAAACACAAAAATTAGGTCAAGTATCTTTATGGTATACCATAAAACAAAAATCTGAATTACCATTACGGTATAAAACTGTGAATAGTATTTCTATTTATTTATTTAGTAATATGATATAGATGAAAAATTACAACTACACGATATTTTTTTTAACTTCACGCTGTATCCCGCATATAGTAGGGTAGGCAGAGGGAACCTGAGAACCTAGTGTTAAGACACACCGTTCTCTTACAACAATTCCGTTCCCCACTTTTCTGGGTTCAAATCTCACTCAGGGAAATTTCAGTAAGTAAAATATGAATTGAAGCCCGCAATTTTGCTTGCTTCACTACACTTACTTAATAGAATATAAGTTAGGATATGCGTCATTCACTCAGTTTTATATATCGACATCTCCTAAGTATAATATCGTACCAACAACAGTATACCTTTTTTTTACTATCAAATAACGTTTTTCATGTATAATTTCAAATGCACTAATTTCCATAATTGCAATCGAAACTCAAATAACGAATACAAAAATTGTTCAATCTTTTTTATTTAAGCAATTAGACTAATTTAATATCTACATCTAGAGCCAACGATACTGTAAAATTGGCAAAATGTTTTGACGCTAGAATAGTTACTTAGAATGTATACATAAGATAGATTATCCCTAATACCATGGACTGACCGAGTAATGTATTTAATGGGCTACACGAGTATGTCAGGATGATTTCAAGAAGTACACCGTGTACTTCTGGAAGTCGTTCTGGCAATTTTCTCCGTAGAAATTACGTGATATCGTATGGAGAACTATACCTGTTATTCTAGTAATAACTACTCTCTCTCTACTAATAACGAATAAATAATAAATGACGTTCGTACAGTCCTATATATTGAATATTCTGTATGCTTGAAAAGCAATCTTAAAGTATTATTATTAAACAAAAATACAAATACATATCTAATTTAAAATGAAAATTTAATGATAAAATTTTTCTTTATTTGAGAATCTGTTAAGTACCTACATGATGAAAGCTTGGTATGAAAAAACTCCAATTCGATATTATAATGGTTTCATCGGTTCATATATCATTGTGATTTATGCGACCTACTTTAGTTGGCTTTTATGTTCCTACTCAGCTCAAAAGGTCAAGCGCTTTTTACTTCTACAGATATATTAAAAAGTCACTTTTTTACAATCAAAAAATCGAAATATTTAAAAGAACATACAGTGAAAGCTTTAAGATACAAGACATTTAACATTGATAAATTATACCTATGCATTTGTAATTTAAATGGATTCATGTATTAATGTATATAACCGGCTTGGAACTTGGCAACTTATGAAATAAATATTTTAAAACTTTTTTTTTTCAACTGTGTAGTATGCTGTTGGCCCTATTGGCCTCGACAGCGTCGCCGGGTTTTGTGGGGGGCCGAGCTTGAAGAGCTCTGACCCTGGGGCAGTAGATCGCAGTAACAACTACACTACCATTTTCATCTTTCAATTAATATTTGCGCTATAACATTATAATTGATATGTCAAAAACAAAATAATTTTATTTAATGGAACCATACCACAAATTTTATAAAGAATTTCAAAAGTTATTAAATAGGAATTTACATTTAAAATAAATATCAATCGATTAAAATATATATGTGCATATATTTAAAATAAATAGCAATAAAATTTCGTCTATTCCCTTCTTCTACCTACATAATGTATTAAGTAACAGAATATCAAAAATACTGTTATAATTCATTAAATGAAAATATGACACGCGCTCTAATAACAGTAAAACCACCCAGTAAAAGTTGTAAATGTGATAATACATACAAATAACTAAATCAAACGTTTACGATGTGAACTATTCTATGTCCAACACATTACAAAGCGAGAAATACAAGGTTCTAATATAAAACACTGCACCTCAGTAAAAGCACATTAGTATGGACGAAGTGCGTAAAGATGCATAAAGACTTTTAAGTAGGTAGTAAAAGCGTGTATTGCGTAGTAATGGAAATTAAAACCTAAAAATTTCATTTTTTTGCTTTTTTTACGCTTTTTTTCGCATAACTAGAGTAGTAGTCAGAGAGACACTCAGTCAAACAGACACTAGGGAGTGTCAAGACTCCATTCTCCACTTCCTGAACAAATTTGTAACATAATGTGTTGAGTGGCGGAACTCAATGCCGCATTTTGTCCAGTTTGTTCAGTCGCAATTTGTTTGTTACCAGTGGAAGTGAAAATAATTTAAACATTCTTTTAAGATGATTTCGCAACCATCACGTTTTACAATCACTGTATCTCTGTGCGGCGCATATTTAAATAGATATATTGTAATAATAGATAGATAACTAGCTGTATCCTACAACTTCGTTTGCGTGGTTTATAAAACCTAAAATCCCGTTTATTCCAATCTTTTTAGGTATTTCAAAAAATCCTGTCTTACACCCGCCAAAGAGCCTATATGCCAAATTTCAGCTTTCCATCACCAGCAGTTTGGCCTGTACGTTGTCTGTCAGTCACTCGGTAACGCAAGCGTTTTTTATATAGAAATAAGGAAGAAGTAGTATTTCTACAGGAAACAGTAACTACTAGCACTAAAAATATTTTACATGCAACATTTTTTTGCAAATTTTATGAATCGACGCATTAGGAACATTTATGCCGTTGTTTTCGGTACATTTGTATGTTTATTTATGTAGTTTATTGTGTTGTTTTGTAAAATCTATTTCCTTATTCCATGTAATACAGTTAGATAAATGTTAACAAACAAATGAGTAATAAGCTACTTCCCCCATGTAAACAACGATCAAAACAAAGCCATAGAAGGAGATAACTCGTAAAGTTATGTTATTTAAGAATACATATAAGAGGGTAGATAGAATGTAACCAGTGTCAAGACACTCCACTCTCCACTTTCTTTCTAAACTGGAAACATTCCCGAAAAACGAAAAAAAATATTGCTTATAAAATTGTTAAGTGGTTGAACTCAATGCTGCATTTTGTCTAATCAGAGCGTTAAAATGAAAACATTACATATTTTCATTATCGTTATAATATATAAATTATAATGATTCCCTTGAATGGAGATCGAACTCACAACTATCATGTTCGCAATTCCTCAAGTATCCACTGCGCCATTAAAGCCTCTAATTCTCTTCAAATTAATTTCTATTAATATTTAAATAAATGGTTACTATTATCTGTTTATACACTTATTACTTTATAAACGAGGGAGATTTAAAAATAAAAAAAATATATTTTCGATTTCACACGGTTAAATATTCGTGTAAAAGTTTATTTTAAAGAGCATCGTAATCTGAAGTTTTTCAATATATACTCGCATGATGCCACTTAGACAGAAAATGAACGAGCTCTGTGGTTTTTATCACATACGGTGGTAATTTAGTATTGTTGTAATAAAAGGGATTATAAAGAAACTAATATTTATAAATATCTTCCAAGGAATAGAAATATATACTTAAAACCTAATTAATATATCTAAATCCAAACAGGATAAAATAAAAATTAAAACACAAAATACACTTAAAATAAGATTTAATGGAATACTTATCATACATAAATCACAATAACAAAGTTGGTTATTCAAGTAACATACTTAAAACTAAATTCTAATACACGAATGCGTTTAATAATCGCTTTCTATTCTAACAGCAAGCCAGCTATTATAATATTAAGCTCCTTTAAAATCATTCATACACATTTTTTTAAATATCGATTGTGATTCGATTATATTCAATATCGATATTGTTCTGAATGTTATTTTTTATCTGTGGTCTATCGTAATCAGTTGTCAATACGAAAATTTAGTTAAAAATAGTTGTTCGTAGCTCTTTTAATTTTTACTTCTAGAAAGGAACGTTTTTAAATCGACTTTAATTTTTTATGCGTGCATATTTTTTTACTGGATGAATTAATTTTGACGATTCTTTTTAATATGATAGCTAGTGCTTCTGACGTGGTCCCATTTAAATTAATATCTGACGAGTAGGTTTTGAATTATTCGTAATAATTCCACTTTTTAGTACATTTTCTTTAAAGTCTGTTTCCTTCATTGTTAAAACCATAATTTTAAATACTAAATAGTGAAATCGACATTAAACAAAACATCAAAACAGTCATATACATAATAAAAAACTAAAAAACGTACACCTCTTTAAAAGCATTTCTGCTTTCTTATGACAGACTGAAATAAAATTTATAAAATATTTTGTAAATTAACTTCTTGTTAATCTGATGTCTTAAAGAAAATCACTTCAAATATTTTGTTCGTAAATCACTAACCAAATTAAATATTCACGATACAGTAAAAAAGACAGTAAAAAAACTACTGCTATTTGTCATTTTTTAGATTTACAATTACAATTTATATAATAAATACATATATTTATATATCTATAGGCATTAAAAAAGACTAAATGAAAAAAAAAATATGGACACAAACAAACCTAAAATTGAAAAAAAAACAAAAAAATGGCTCAACTTATTTATGCCTGGTATTAGGTATAGGAATAATATTACAAAAATATTTAACTTAAACAGACTTGAAAAGTAACATGCAATTATTGTAAATTAGTAAACTAATAAAAAAATAGTCTTTTTAAATAAATTTAAATGTTTAATCTAAATTAGTGGGGTCGGTTAAAAACTACCCTTATCCACTTACATAGTTAGTTACAATCACACTCAGAAACATAAATTAACTTTTAAGTGGCATTAATATATATGTATATATACATATATATGATTGTTGTAAATGGTATTAAATTTAAATTTTGTTTTACATGAACTAAAATAAGAAATTCAATTCAACACATAATACAGTAAGACAACCTAATATAGATCATAATTGATCATATAAATATAATTAAAAAAAAAAAAAATTGTTATAAGTTTCAACATGCTGGCTTTAAACTTGGAATTACATGGAAATATTATTCTTGACGAGTGAAGTAACCAACATATAAATGAAGGTATCAATATATAGTATTAGGGTCTAAATAACATCAGTCTGTGTAAGAGTAGGGTTTTCCCTTTTTAGTCATAATAAATGTTAAGTTACTATTGTAATATGTAAATTTTCAATCATTACCACATGCGTTCTCTATCGCATATATCACGGGGAGTGTTCTGGGGAATTAAATATATATATATATATATATATATATATATATATATATATATATATGGTCATATGAAAGTGCAATATTTACCATTATATTACCATTTTTGTCGTTTGCCAACTTATTTTGTTTTAAAGAAAAATGAAAACCAACATTGAGTTTAATTCTAGTGTAATGAAGTACATATTTAATAATACAGCTAAAATAAAACTAAAGCTTAATTATAAATAACTTATTAATAATGATAAGTTGCAATAAGAAAAAAAAAGTATTTTAGTATGTATGTGTATAAGTCATATTATAACATGTTACATGATTGTTGATAATAATTTTTATGTTTAAATTCTGCTCAAAGAATTTAATTTCTGCTCAAAGAATTAAGACTTGATTATAATAGCTTCTTTTTTTTTACTTTTCTCTCAAAACATGATCCTTGTAAGGAAGGTTTAGCCGAAACAGAGACCGTTGCCGAAATTCAGTTTCAGTTTCAGTCACTAAACTGTAAGTGTAAGTTTAAGTCGGACACTATTAATTAGTCATATTCTTTAATTTTATTAAAATATTGAAGGTAAAAGTGTCATTTGAAAGGCTTGATTTCAGTAAAGAATAAAAACAAAAAAAAATTGAACATAGCAGGAATAGAACACATACCTCTTGCAAACTGATAAAGTAATCCAAATACTAAGTCATACATTAATCCAACTACTATAATACATATATCCAAAATTCATATAGACTTGTTACAGCAAAAATTAGAGTTGGATGATATACAAAATAAAGTACCAATATATGAGCCGTTGATTTTGAAAGTGACACAACTCCATTTTATGTTACTGCTTTTTTTTTATTAAAAACAAAAAATTATGTTAATTTGTAATAAGATTCAGCTTTAATTAATTTTTTTTACAAAATGGAGTTGTCTCACTTTCAAACGAAGGCTCATATATTAAAATTCCCCACATAATACTTACAAAACACTTTCCAAGCAACTTATCACAATTAAAATGACCCTCACACTCACATCTGCGGCAGGAATTCAATGGGGGTGGCAAATTTAAAGTCATCGGGGAATAGTTTTGCTGCATAGGGATACATAAGTTTGTATGACTGTCTGATTGTTACATCGGCCACACCGGCTATATCTCCTATTTCTTTTTGACTGCGCTTGTCTTCTGATGCCTGTGAAGAGAAATAAGGAATAATTAATTATTATAGTATTTTTATTTGTAGCTTTACACTTAACTCCCTAATAGTGTAGTTGAAGGAGAAATTTTGTATTAAGATAATCCCTATGCACCTAAAAGTTCCATTGCTTAACAAATAATAACTTCAGGTAGTGGTATTCCTTATTTCTCTCTGCCTATAAACTTTTTTTCTGTCTAAGTATGTACTTAATATGAGTACTGCCTACCTTTTGATTAACACAAATTGATTAACACTTTAAAAGTATTGAAAATTTCTGCCTATCTTTTGTTTTTTTTTTAAACTAATATGTAGTACAATATAGGCAAATACTGTTAGTTACTAAGCTACATGTTTAGACAACCGTTATTTATTATTATAATTAAATCATAATAAAAGAAAACAAAAATTTAAGATATTACAATAGAAATAACATAATCCCATATAAAGAGAACCTACAAATAAGTTGAAAGGCAATATTAAAACTTTTGATTAACTTACTTGTGATGCCATATAAATAGCAGCAGCGGCTACCGATATAGGACTCCTTCCAGATACAATATCCAGTTCCCCAGCTTTCCTTGCAATATGAGTAGCCGCCCTTTGCACCGAGTTTGGTAAAGCCAAATTTGAACAGAACCGAGACATGAAATCTGCTGTGGTTATCAAGTCTACGGAAGTTTCTAGAGCCTTCAGAATCAGTTTGAAACATCTACCAATTTCTTTCTTACTAATTTTACTGACTGCACAGATTTCTTTGAATGTGCGAGGCACTCCTTCTTGACGACAAGCTATGTATAAACATGCGGAGGCAATGGCATCATTTGCTCTGCCTTTCAAGTTTTTACCGTCATGCACCTGGAAAATGAGGAGTAATAATTTAATATGTTATTTTACAGATTCAGGCACATTTTCTTTATGTTTAAATTGACAGATAGACATTGCATATTAGGTAGCGGAACTTAACACCGTTTAAAAAGTTAAAAAAACATTTAAAACCTTTGCCTTAGCGACGAAGAAATGAAAATAATTTAAATTTTAGTCCCACTATGATAACTGTGTGTAATGTGTTAAGTATTTGTCATAGTAATTAACACTTTATCTACTTTTTAACACTCTTTTATCAGCTTCCCCAGTACATTTGTTAGGTACCATAGATAACATACTCGTATACCAAGGGAATAAAATAGTAATACTATTCGAACCATGTTTAGCTCTAGAATTTGCTTGAAACTTACATTTGTACAAATCAAATTATAAGCCCTCGAGTGGAAATGATGAGAACTCATCACTAACCAACACTAATTATTATACATAACAATTCATTAATAACAAATTACTTGAATAACAACTGTAAGTTTCGATAACAATTTTAGCATTATTTAAATACCAAAAATCATTTTAAAAAGTCATTAATGAATTACTGTGTTAATAAAGTTAATACGCAAACAATTACTATGAGTGATATTAAATAAATATTTATTTCCATGAGAAAAACTTACATTTAAGCTTTCCTTAAACATTTTATTTTATCAAATGATAAAGTTACTTGGCAATTAAAAATATTCAAAGAAAACCAGCTTAGTTCTCTTTGTTGCTGTGCAGCAAAGAGAATTAGTGTCACTTTGCTTTCAACTATCCATTGGACATTTTATGTTGAATGGCAGCAATTACCTCTGCATTTTGTCATACCCAAGCAAATTACATACAAATTTATTTAAATTTATATTATAAGTGTCCTCAACCTGATTTCAATTGTTACTAAGCAATATCAATTCAATTAAAATTAGTAACAATAACAAAATAAAAGAAGAAAATGCTTTTTATCACATAATAACCATTATTAGTAAACTAAACGTAAATTATTACTTAATGAGTATTGTAGTAAGTAGGCCGTTTGAGTCAGATATGCAAAATATTCAATAATTTACATATTGATGTTTTTTCCACTTAGATAATATACAAAATATTAAATATAAACTTCCAACTTTTACTAAACATAATTATTTAATTTTTTTTTAATTCTTTTGGACGCAGGACTCTAGGCTAGCTATTGTTTTTGGTTAATTACAGTTTTATAGAAAAGTATTAGATTGTCTGTATATCTTTTTAAATATAAAAATCAATAACATGTACCTGTTTGAACAAATTGTTTGCTCGGTCAACTATAGTCTTTGGTAAGTTTATTCTGTCAGCCATAGTGTTTATTTCTCGGAATGCATTTATTAGGGCTCTATCAGTGCTACTTATGTTCCTTCTGTTTTGATACTTTGACACTCCAAAACTGTCAAAGGAGGCATCTCCTCGGCCTGGTCCTATGATTGTAGACAGATCTCCTCCAGAGAGCAATGGGTTTTCAGGTCCACCCACACGAGATGGATCGACACCTGACTTTTCATTACTAAACGTACGCCATTCAGAACCAACATCAATCACTCTGCAAAAAACATCTTAAATGTGTACTTTCGTATGCATACAACAAAAAACATGTAAATTGCATTTATAACCTTAATTTAGTAATAAAATCACCAATTACAGAACATAAAGACTTGTCCTTTTATGAGAATGGGAACAGATCCCACCAATGTAAATATATACGCAGCGCATTAAATGGCCACGCAAAGTTTACAATCAATGTATGCAATTGATAGTTTCGAAATTACATGTATCCTTGCACAATAATTATAACCAGCCTTGGCATATAAAACCCTTATATTATGCATTGTTTTATACTGAGATCCACTGTTGCAATTATCATGGCATCCGCAGGAATTTCTTTACTTACCTGTCGCCAACAACGAGGCCACATTCGGAGCATATCATGTCACCCGCCCTATAGTCCTCGATAAGTGGTGCATCGGGATGTGCATAACACACCACTTTATTAGCTTCAATTCTAAAATCATAAATGAAAGTTAGGTGACGATTATTAGAAATCTTTAGAATATACAATTTGCACAACCCACTGTAGCTAAGCTCTCATTCATCACAAACTTAAACTTACGTAAAGCCATTTTGAATATTAACGTAATACGGGCATATAATAATTAAATTACTTGGATACTAAATAAACAAAAATGAAAATAAATTAGAAAAACAGACCTCGACGTGCTCGCCATGTTTGTCAATTTGCATAGACAAGGACAATTTGGTCATAGAGAAAACATATTTATTTTGTTGACATACTTCATTTTATTTTGCGACAAATGGTAGCCTTTTTGGCAATTTTTTTTAATGCAGTTATATATTTCGGTTTAAATTAATCAGCAAGTAAGGAAATTCATTGATTTATTTTTCGATTATGAATTTTTAAATACATACATCATATAATTTATTATAACTTTATTAAACTACAGATTAAAAAATAGTTACTACAGTTTCGGGTTTTTTAAATTGACTCTTGACTTTAGTCATAATACACAACATTTTTTTTTAAGTTATAACTAATTAAGTCGATGACGAAGTGATTTATGCTCAACTGGCACGTTCGAAGCGCCATACCTAAAGAACTGAACGGACCTGAATTAAGTCGACCATTCTTTAATATTCCTGCTTTTTTGTCTTCTCTCATCCCCGAGATTTATCCGAGTATAAAGAGAGAATATAATAAGACACTCCATTTTCAATTTTCGCCTAAGTCAGAAACATTCTGTGGCAGATTGCGGAACCCAACCGCGTTTTATCTTAACACACTGAAAAATGAAAACAAATATAAAAATTACATTTCTTTGAGCCTCAAACCTGTAACCGTCGTATGTAACAATAAGATACCTTCCAATTGTATTGCGATGGCGTCTTATAATGTGATTTATCTACATGATATAAACAAATTTTGTAGATAGATGTTATTAATTTAAGCTATAACTATTATACATTTGTTGTTAACATTTCAAATTGTCGTTAACATTTGACAATTTTAACTTAAAATAGACAGTAAAACTATTTTACACCATACCTATAGGTCATTTGGTAGTAAGATAAATATTCTTACTAAATGCAGTAGGTATGCCTACTAATTTATAAAATAAAACTTATTATATTTCCTTATTATATTTCCAAGAGTCAAATAAAATATAATAAATATATTTTATTTGACTCTTGCACTTTATGCACTTTCTACGCTCTCTAGTTATTCTTCGATATTGCTGGTTGACTGGTAGAAATGGTTATAGCGATAAGCCGCCATTGCACATTACTGTATCTTTTTATTTTTTGTTTCATGTATTGTATCTTAGTGCAATAAAGTATTATTATTATGTATCTCATTACAGGTTCTCGGGTTCAAAGGAACCCGATCCTTTGGAAGGCTTGCGTGGGGACACAGGTCCAACACCAGGATCCATCTCTGAGTAACCATAGGTAATTGCTTATTATTATTATATTTTTTAAAATTTTCACCGAAAATAAAAATTAAAGCATCGTAGTATAAACAATATTTGGATTTCATATTGGTAACAAGTCATAAAGTGGTCATGTTACCTACTTATTGCATATACCTTTGCGCCTTTTAAATAAAAAACATTGAGAAAATTTAAAACTATATAATATATTGTTACAACAAAATGTTAGCTAACGTTCACTCATGATTCAACGATCAATTAATTATGGCCCAATAACAAGCGAAAAGATCGCAGATTTCAAGAGTACCCGATCTAGGGCACTGGGTCGTTTCGTTGGCGAAACTGTTTTACGTTCAAAACATACTGAAATTAGCTTTCTTGCATAGCAACATTATTTTCAAAGAAATACTTTCCCTATAAGTATTGAATAGAGCTAAGTGACTCATTTCTACGTTCTCCAGTTTCTAGATATGACGGCATAAATTAAAATGGTTCTATATTCTTATATAGAAGCCTGTCGTGGCGCAGAGGTACTAGTGTGACAGTGACAGGTTGTGGGTTCGATTTCCACTCCAGGAAATGAAAGTGTTAAATAGTATTTAGTATTGACATTTCCTCGCTCTGATAACAAGGCAAAGCGCGGCGTTGAGTTCCGCCACTCAGCACGCAATGCCTCAATTCGACGGAAAGTGGGAAACGGAAATTTTAAGAGGGCGGAGTGTCTTAACACTAGTTTCTCAGGTTCCCTCTGCATACCCTGCTATGTGCGGGATACAGTGTGAGCAGCAGAAAAATAAAATCTTTATATACCTACTTATGTATTAATATTAAGCTGAGAAATATATTTTATCTATAATTAGTACCTACCTTAGTATTACATATGTCAAAGAATTTACGTTGCGTGTTTAAAAGGAATGTCATAAGTTGTATATTTTTAAATACAGATAATTATAATAACTTGTCTACCTCACAATCTAAGAAAGTAAAATATTTGCCCTTTATGTTAACGGTTTTTCTTTATTTAACTTAGTGTAAATTTATGAGATTTTACGAAATATAGAACCTAGAATATATTAAAGTAAGTTACTATACGTATAAGAAATTATATGTACCTAGTACCTAGTGTCAAGACACTCCGTACTACTACGTACAAGATACTTTCCGCCAATATTCGGGATATGAAGTGGTAAGCAACGGAACTCTACGCCGCCTTTTGTCTTAAAAGTTGAGTAATTCAAATAATTTAAATTCAATCGTTCCCGGGTTGGAATACGCTTTTTTGCCACTTTTGTAAGAGAGAAGAAGACAATCTATTAAAAAGTCGCCAGTGTAAGAAGAACTTATTATTTTATAGAACTTATTATATTAAAATCATCAATCAATCAATCATCAAAATGTATATTTTGAAACCCCTATTTTTTGCTTTCCGAGTTAAATACCTACGGTTCGAATTCATTGTTCCTATATCCTCCTATTTATATTTTTTTTACACAACAAACTGAATTTAAAAAAAAATCGTTAAACAAATAAAAATTCAAAAACTTTTCCTACCTACCTAATTAAATAAATATTCAAAAAAATAAACAGTCAAGGATAGACAGACATTCGTATGTATATAAACCTAAATGTACATAGATTACGAAATACGGATGTTACTAAACTAAAATAATCGTTTTATCGTATAGTTATCCTCCTAATGGTTATAGTATTCGTCGTTTGAATAAATAAGTAAAATACATCATTATAGCAACACTAATATATTATTTCTGCGTTTTTTTTTTAAATATTTACTCTGTAACGTAATTTTTGTCAACTTTCACTATATTTTCATATTACTTAACTAAGCTTAGGAAATAAGATATTTTTTTTCCAAAGAGAGTTTGAGTATTTAAGTTGCCAACTTAATATATTATTATTACTAATAATACTTAATATTATTTAATGTTACTCAATATTACTTATTACTTATTATTATTCACAAAAGGTCATATTTTAATCTTGCGTTTTCCGTTTTTTATCTATTTTAGAAAAAAACAAACACAAAGACAACAATTTTTATAATTAAAATTTTAACAGAAAAAGAAAAGACTTCAAATAAAATACACTAAGATATAAAATTAATACGAATAACTCAAAACCTTCTTGTCAGGTCTTCACTAAATTTTAATGGGACCACATCGGAAGCACCAGCTATCATATAAAATAATTCTCAAAATTTGCCTGTCGTGGCTGACTGTAAACGCGACAGGTTGTGGGTTCCCACTCCAGGATCAAATTTAGTATTTTCATATCTTGGGTTTGGTAACAAGGCAAAGCGCGGCGTTGAGTTCCGCCACTCAACACGCAATGCCTCAATTTGGGGGAAAGTAGGGAACGGAAATGTTAAAAGAGAATGGAGTATTTTAACACTAGGTTCTCCGGTTTCCTCTGTCTACCCCGCTATATGTATATACCTAGTAAAAATACCTAGTAAAAAGTTAGACGGTGTTTTCAAATAAAAAAAACACATTCGAATTAAGAACCTCCCTGTTTTTCAAATTGGTTAAAAATACATATAATTGTTCTAAAAAAATAAGCCTAACATTTTTTTTACAGCTAATGAAACCTTTTTTCCTAAAAGTTTAAGACAAGTATATTCCACTTAGCAACCGAACATTTAAAATTCAGCAAAATGCGGTAGCTTTATCTATACTAACATAATAAAGATCCGTATTGTGCTTACAAAAAATATTTACGGATACGGAATAGAACCGAGATTTAGATCCTTATTTTCTAAGGTCAGTAAAAACGGCAAAAAATCACTGTTGCTGCAAACACTTACCTATACAGAATGAAAAAAATACGTTTGATTGACTGTTTCTAGTTAACGCTTTAATCTTTTTTTTCTACTTCACGCTTTTTTCCGCATAGCAAAGTAGAAAGAACTTATTGTCAAGATATTTCGTTCTCTATATTCCGCCTGAACTTGTGTGCTGAGTGGTAGAACTCAATGCCGCGTTTAATCAATAAATAATGAGATACCTAGGAAAAATCAATCTTTTTTCACGAAAATTATGCCGGCATATGAAATTTGATATAGGTATAGTTAAAGTTTTTACAGTGCAAATATAAAATATAATAATAATATAAATATTACCTTCGACAGAAAATATCTATTTTTTATTCATATGAGGAACAGAATTAAAAATATAAGCACAAATAGCTACAAAAACTTTAATAAAATAACAGAAATGTGTACTTAGTATAGCTGCCTTTTCTTTTTAAAAGTTTTTGAGCGTGCTAATTGACCATAAATTATTTCACCAATGTCACGTTGAAAACTTTTTCACTGATAAGCAAAAAAGCTTAAATAAAAAGTAACCTTAAAAAAGGTTAAAGTTTAGTTTTAGTTCGTGCCTTTTTAAAAGTAATAAAAAACTCCGTTACTTAGCCGCGTTAGTGTTAAAAATGAAAACCAGTTTACTATATTCTATGAGTATATTTTTTGCAGCGTCACGTGGCAAAGCTCAATTGCTGTTTGTCGTACTAGAGTGAGAAATAATTTAAATATAATCAATCATTTTCTCGATGTGGAATCGAACCCACAGTCATTGGCATTTACAGTCAGATGCTTTCACACTGCACCATGATGGTTTCTGTCTTAATAAGTGTATACATACATACATAGCTTCACGCTGTATCCCGCATATAGCAGGGTAGGCAGAGGGAACCTATTGTTAAGACACTCCGTTCCCCACTTTCCACCGAATTGAGGCATTGCGTGCTGAGTGGCGGAACTCAACGCCGCGCTTTGCCTTGTTACCAAACCCAGGACATGAAAAATTCCATTTCCCGGAGTGGGAATCGAACCCACAACCTGTCGCATTTACAGCCGCACGCTTCTGCCTCTGCTCATATTAAGTGTATATTCCTTTATACTTATACAATTTTTTTGTATACATTTAAGTATAATTAAAGTTAAACTATTAACCCAATCTGTTTCATTTTTATTAAAAGCAGGAGATTCTCAATTCGACTGTATTTTTTTGTGTGTGGTACCAAATATTTTTTTACTCGACTATTCTTTTTTATATGCTTCTGATGTGGTGCCATGTAATTTTTTTAGCTTCACACTGTATCCCGCATATACCAGAATAGAGGGAACCTATAGTTAAGACACTCCGTTTCCCACTTTCCGCCGAATTGAGGCATTGCGTATTGAATGACGGAATTATATTTAAGTTAATACAAATTCAGTTAAAATCTAACGAGTAGTTTTTGAGTTATTCGTAATAATTTTACTATTTAGTGCATTTTATTTGTAGCTGGAATTCTTTTTCGTTAAAACTTTAAATATCACACACTAGCTTCCTTTTACATGAAAACATTCATCCGTTGAAACACAAATATAAATATAAAAACGACTTTATTATACGTACAAAACAAACTCCTGAAATAATTCATATTACGGGTTGGTTATCGTGATTACCTTGGAGGGACATGTAAATTTTATTGCTTTACGCT
Source organism: Philaethria dido (assembly GCA_033558755.1). Lineage (NCBI taxonomy): Eukaryota > Metazoa > Arthropoda > Insecta > Lepidoptera > Nymphalidae > Philaethria > Philaethria dido. The sequence continues at coordinate 1,705,732 of JAKGSA010000033.1, read as the reverse complement.
TGACCTAAATAAAGGAAATTATATATATATATATATATATATATATATATTTTATAATTATATTTCAATAATTGAAACAACTTAATGACTTAAATATATAAATAATTTACATACATTTGTTATTTGAAGTACCATGACACGAATGCGGTGAAATTATCGCACACTACGTAACGTTTGGCTATAGGTCTTTATCAGTCATGTTTTTTACAAAATGATATTTTCAAATAGTACATAATAACAACATTTTAATTATTTCTTTAATTTTGAAGTATTGGGAGCTTAATTTAAATAATTACATATAAGTATGATAGATAAATAATTGCCAACCTTCTCATTTACCAAATTTGTCTTGTAAAATTCGATTCGGTCTAAATTCTAAGTGCTTAAACAAAATTGTCTCAAAATCGAAACCAGGAGCTATATAAATTTTATTTACTAAAAATAAAAAAAAAATCAAACCGTCAGAAAATATCGCAAATTTAATTCTATTTTCATGATTTTTAAACAGGCAATTAAATAGCAATTAAACTGCCAATTTATTTTATAAGCCATAAAACATCTCTAATCTAGCTTTTAATACAAACCTTTGCCTAGATTCTATACTAGGTAATAGGCATATCGTCCACTGGTTGCCCTTGGCTGGTAGGGTCCAGTACAGTCACGCAGACAAGCCACCAGTCACGTAAGCGTATTTCACAATGTTACATTCGTGCTTACAATGAGGAAGAATGATTAATCTTGAATTACACGGAAAAAGCATATTACTGTACGGATTTCTCAGATAAATTTGTATAATTGATTATATTATGGGGAAAGGGATATTGGTACATCTATATGTTAATACGTGAAGCAAAACTTTTGTACCCATTTTTACGAAAATTACGCGGACGAAGGAGCATGAAACTTGGCACACTTATAGTTTATATAGCTAAGGAGTGCAGAATGACAACACATTTTTAATATATTACATAAAAAATATATTAAATTAATAAAATAAATGTTACACACACCACCATGGTTTGACGTGTACATAAAATGCGTTGCTAGGCAACGCGTTGTTAACGCGTCAACGGGGACACTAGTTTTAATAATGACTTGAGGAGTTGATTGTTAGAGCTGCTAATTTTGCAATATGTAGAATATTCAAGAATTAAATATAATTACTATACACATTTAAATAAGTTTGATAATACCAAATAACTATGTTTGACATTAAGAAATAATGTGTCATGTTTCTCGCAAAACGAATATTAATTTGGATATTAATATGGTGGTTTTAATTATTACGTCACTTGTTTCTAACTCCGTTTATAGCTTCTAAATAATTTAGTTTAATTGTCATCGGAATAATCTTCTTATTTTCAGCTTCAAAATAGAAAGTTACTTTGGGAGAACCTTGTGTCAACACTCTCCGTTCTTCACTTCACGCCCAGAATGAAGACACTGTGCATCGAGTGGCAGAACACAACTTTGTGCTTTGTCTTACCATAGTAGAGAAATAAAATTATTTGTAATGATTCCTCCGCGTAAGGATTAAACCCACAAACACCGCGCATCAGTCGAATACTGTTCACTTCGCAACTATGGCTTAATCCTCTATATCTTAATCCTCTTTTAACTTAATTTTTAATATTGTTGTATAATATATTAACAAATAGTTTATTGTTTCAAACATAACTATCACTTTCTAGACTGAATTTTATTTATGTAATTGTGTAAATAGAAAGTGGATTAAAGAATGCTAGAACACTACAGATATGAGTAAAGATAATAAATCACTTTTTTAATAATGTCGTCATTTTTACTGCCAAATGTGTCAGTGATTATATTAAATTAAAAGCAGTTTTACTCAGTTTTAGTTAAAATCATAATAACTTTTAATTTTACTATAGGTGTTTTTTATTAGTGAAAAGCAAGCCGAGGCTCTCAATGGTCAAGTATAATATCTGTCAATCTGAGCATCATTACTCCCCACAGACTATTGAAAGGGGCGTGGATATTGAAATGTTTAATAATTCAGTTCAAATGTAATTAAAATTGATAAACCCTTTTATTTAATCTGGGATAATATTGTCAAAAAACTTACATACTTTACTTTAATTAACTTTACGCTCTATCCCTAGCGGGTAGTCAGAGAGAACGAAGCGTCAAACGCTACGGTCCCTACATATCTCTTTCGCCTCGTCCACAGTCAATAACCTCTTCATGCATGCCCTCCGGGGAGTCCTCATGCTTTTTACGTGACCTTCCTCCAGTATCATTGATACTGTATTCTCGAAGGTCAGAATTTCAAAAAACAACGGTTTGAATTCTATTTTATAAAGCACGCACTATAAAGGTGCTACTTAGTAAGCAGATAAACTTCGTGATAAATCCTTTTTAAAGTACATTATACTTTAAAATAGTAAGTATTACTATAGAAGACAAATTATATCTAGTTATAGATCCTAGATGCAATGACTTGGAACGGCTTGAGAAAAAGTAACAGCAATTTAAGCATTACGAACATTCAAAAAACACTGCGAGCTCGGTTTCGGTGCAATGGTGCGATCCTATTTTAAGGATAACTATGTCATTAAGAACGAAATTTAATTAGTTTATTATTTTACGTAGATTCAGTTCCTTATTTCGGATAGTTTTTTTTTTAATATCTAAATGAAAATAATGTAACTAAGTATTTTTGCCTAAATCACAGTCTCAAGTAATAAAAAAAAAAATAATTAATTGAAATATTTGTTTGTTTCTTGCGCAGACACTAAGTAGTATAATTAAAATGTTTAACGAATTTTATGAAAAAATATTGTGTAATCTATGATGAAATAAATAATCTTGAGCTACTTTATTATTGCCATAATGGTATCAAATTTTGGGAATGAAAGAGACATATAATTTATTCTTTATCCGTGGCCAACACTTTTTACTGATTACAAATAACGTATTACTTTCTTTTCTGTTACTTAATTCAGTCTTCATATAGTATTTAAAATATTTTATATCGAAAATAAGACTAAAATAATGTGTATTTTTTTATTTTATTATTTTATATATTTCTTTTATTTTTCAAATGTCTTTGACATGCTTGACACATCACACAGCAAAATGATCAATCTTTGATATATCTAACATTCTTAATATTATACAAGATTTTAAAGTTTCACACGCTTAAGCCGGTTGTAAATCCTTGTTTTTTTTCTAAGCCTAGTTTTACTTTGTAAAATAATAAAAAAATGGACCATGAGTCCACAGAGATTAAAAAAACAAAAAAGCCTTTGGATTTACACGTACAAGCACTCTGATATGTATAGATTAGAAAAAAAAATCTAACATATCTAATACAAGGCCAAAATGATATTTAGGCATTCATTTTTTCATGTTAAAGCACTTTTTTATTTTTTAAACGTTTGCCACAAAGGTAATATATTATTTTTAAAATATTAATTATTACGTAATATTTTTTATCTGTAGTTTAGAATGTATGTATGTAGTTTAGATTTTGAAGTTTTTTCACAACGCACAGCTTTATTATATAGAATAAAAAAAATACGTAGTAGAACGCCGTGGGTTTAAATTTTGCTTCTAATTTTTTAATACAGCTGTTTCAATATGTAACAGATGTAAATATTGTATTAATTTATATTCACCATGTTATCATACTTACGGTATGTATTTGGCAAATGTGTAATTAGCTTCAACATTATTGTGAAATTTTTAATTGACATATCAATTCTGTTAATACTTAATTAAACCGAAATATTTCATATCCTTTCACAACATATGCCGTGGATTGTGGTTGAACATAATTAAAACATCATCAAAATTGGTTAACCATTTTTCGAATCGAACAGGTAATAAATGATAGAGTTATTGCCCAATAAGAAATTTTTCAGTTCCACGCCTTTAATTGTTGTTGCTACAGAGATTCTGGGTATCAACACTCTGACTCTCACTTCCCGACTGTCATAACTACGTGTCGAGTGGCGGAACTCAACGCCGCGCTCTTGATGCCTTTATAGATAGTTAAGTTCTTACATACATACATAGCTTCACGCTGTATCCCGCATATAGCAGGGTAGGCAGAGGGAACCTAGTGTTAAGACACTCCGTTCCCCACTTTCCGCCGAATTGAGAGATTGCGTGCTGAGTAGCGGAATTCAACGCCGTTCTTTGCCTTGTTATTAACCCAGGAAATGAAAAATTCTGGAGTTTGATGTGTAATCCTGGAGTAGGAATTGAACCCACAACCTGTTGCGTTTACGGTAGCACGCTTGTGCCTCTGCGCCTAGACAGGCATTAAGTTCTTCATTATCTGTACTGTTATATTAGGAACAAAAATGTTACACGATTATTAATACCAATATCTCCCTGAATAGTATTTGAGCCTGTGTTTAGTAATTACGTCCTTAATTCGTGACAATGGCTTCTTTCTTATCATTGTCCTTCTTAACATATGTAAGTGCAAATTTACATAAAATGACGTAACAAGTAGATAATTACGCAATGCGCGGTTGGTTATAGATAAAAAATTACTATAATAATAATAGTTACATAAGAAAATAAAAAATATATGTCCTTTTTTATTTTTAAGCTAAATAGTCCTATAAGAGTTTCTACTTGAAATATCAAGCACAGTAAGCAGCATCAGTAATGCAATAATTACATTTTAAATAGTGTTGTAACTCTTTCAATTAAATTAGTAATAGGAGTGTTTAAATATTTAAGCATTCATTAGCGTATTACGTAAAAATTGATACATATATTATTATTGTTAGGAATGATTGTAAACTTACTAATATATTTTTATTAATAAGCAAAATATTATATTTCCCTGTGAGGGGATGGTTAGAATACAATTCCCTTCCGCCGCTGGGTAGCGTAAGAGGCGGGTATCCCAGTAGTTTGGTAGGAGGTTCCTCCTCCGACTGGCTCGCAACCACTATCATGCCAAAATCGAACCGCCAAATTCGATGGCATGTAAGCCAGGTTTTCCCCTATCCCACCCCATCCTTTCCCCAGAATGTGGTGGTTCCGATAGCGAACTACAACATTGTCCTCCCCTTCCATCAGTGTCGTCTAGACGATACTGATGGAACCACTACCTAGGTAGGCAACGCATTTACAACACCTCTGGTGTTGTAGATGTCTATGGGCGAAGGTAGCCACTTACCATCAGGTGGTCCTTCTGCTCGTTTGCCATCCGTTATCCATAAAAAAAAATCAGTCTAATAATATAAGGTACATATAATTTAGTAAAAATAACTAAAAAATATTTTAAGCAAGTATATGTACATCGGACATGGATGGATGTTGATACGCAAAAGTAGTCGAATAGCTCAGCTGGAAACCAATTCAAATAATATTTAAAAAAAATATTATAACAGTAGTCCTTCCTTACTCAATTTGCGTAGTTCTACACCTACATTATCTTTCTTTAAAAAAAATCCTTCAATACTAAGTTAAAACAGCTTAAGAGAGCGCTGAGAGTGGATTTTTTTTTTTATAGTTTACTAAAGAAATATATTAAAGAGCAAGTATTGTGATAATGGATATGAAAAATACCGAGCCGTTAAGGTCATAAAACGTCACTTATTTCAAATATTTCTATGTTTATTTATAACATATGTATATGTCTTTTGGCGTCTGTTTGTGTGTCAGAATCAGTCCAAGAGTTTAAAGCTATATATAGAAGTGATATAAGTAATGTCACGTGACTTGTTTACAAGAAATCTTATTTGTATTTTAATGTTATTTTTTGCGTTAATTTCTGTGCTATAGTGAATCTTTGTTGGGCTCTCAGAAGTCTGAAGCTCTCAGAATCTTTTAAGCATTTTCACCCTTACAGTATTTCGATATTCGGTAATGTCATACCTAATTCGATTCCTCCCACGTGTATGAGTTGTACGCCACATCGACGTCTTTGGGGACTGAAACTACGTGGGACTTGGGTTCGACATATGAAATGTTATTAGTAAATAAATGTCAACGACTGTTATACCTATAGTTGTACCAATACCAATTCTTAATGCAGAATATTTGCTTTCGTCTTGAAAAAAAAGGAATTTTAGTATTAATTTAGTATTATATGACAAGTTTAGTTCATATTTTGTTTGGTGGTAGAAGGTTCGTCCTCCGCCTGGCTCACGACCACTATCATGTCAAAGACGAACCGTCAAATATCTTATGATGTGTTCGGGTTCGATAGCATGTAAGCCAGGTTTTTCTCTTTCCCACCCATCCTTTCCCCAAAATGTGGTGGTTCCGATACCGGACACATTGTCCTCCCCTTCCGTCTGTATTCTCTAGGTTGGCAACGCATCTACAACGACTCTGGTGTTGCAGATGTTCATGGGCGAAGGTAACCACTTACCATCAGTTGGTCCTTCAGCTCGTTTGTCATCCGTTATCCATAAAAAAAAATATCAGGCTACCTTCTTGTTTTACTATAACTAAAACACTGAAGTAAATAAAACTGAACTAAATTTAACCTGGTTAATGCAATACTTATTGTATCCTCCACTGTTTTATTTACAGAGTTTATATTATACTTATAGGGGGTCCAGGAAATAATTTTAAAGCGCTATAAAACTTATAAATTTACCTTACATATAAATACATAAATGGCAGATGTATTTTTTACAAATATAAAATTACATCTGGCATTTATGTATGAAAAGTCATACCCTCCATATGACCTCCCAAGGCCGCGCGGCAAAGAGCAACGTTTTCATTAGAGTTTTGATGACGCGTTCACGAACATCTGGTGGGATGCTGTTAATAACCCTTTGAATTTTTTTCATCAATTGGTATATTGTTAGTGATATGTACACGTACATATTTTGATTTCATAAATTTCAACAAAAACATTATACGGTAATATGGCATATAAGATGGCGTAATGTGGCAGTCCATCCCTCCAGGTCCGCTTGGTTAACACGTAGATATTTTTTTTTTAGATACACATATTTCACGGATGATATATCGCACCATCTTATTGAAACCAAAGTCGTCACTTTGATCAGGAAAAAGCCAAACTGGAAGCATGATTTTGTTTCATGACGAAAATAAATTTCAAACAACGAGGTCATTGAGTAAAATCGACAAATCTACTATGAGGGACGTGCATGGTTAACAAACTTGAAACAATGAATGCCAATCAAAATAGTACTATTTTCAACTTTATCCCTACTTTCTGGTCACCCTATAAATGATATTAATCTAGATTTTCTATACTATTTAAAAGATTTAATGTTGTATACATTTACCTTGAATTACTTTTTAAATAAAATGACTAAGCAAAGATACTATTTTTCAAGATTTATTAGATTTATTTAAAACTAGCTGTACCCTGCTCTCGTTGCTACGCCACCAAAAATAAATTTCAATATACAAATATTAAAAATCATTTTGAGTAATTTTAATGATTTTGTTAATTTCGATCATCATATGATCAAATGATCAAATGCATGGTTCATGATTCTATAAAGGACATACAGACAAATATTCATTTTTATATATAAAGATAGAACCTTAATATGACGCTAGAACTACTTTAAGCTTTTTAAAAATAAACACACTGAGTCACAATAGATTATAAATATGTATAAATATATTAACCTCGTTTTACAGCTTATAAGGTAATAAAGTTATTTCAATCTGGTTGACGTCACTCCATCCCCCGCTTACTGAACATTTCTTTATCATAAGCCTATACTACAGGTGCGATTAGATTTAGATTACCGACTCTGAACAATAATTTAAAACAACCCCTGACATTTAAGGGTAATTGTTTTTTGTCTCCAGACACACCAGACTCTCCTTTTACAATAAAAATAAAAAAAAACATTTTCATTTTCGTATTTGAGGTCGTAGTCGTAAAGACAAACACCAGACAAGTGCTGTTGTAAACGCGACACGTTGTGGGTTTGATTTCCACTCCAGAAAAAGATAATATTAAATATTTATAATAATTACAATAAAAACACTAAATATAGTGTTTTCACCTCGCTCTGGTGACAAGGCAAGGCACGGTGTTGAGTTCCGCTCCTCAGCACGCAATGCCTCAATTCGGCGGAAAGTGGGGAACGGAAATCTTATGAGAAAGAAGTATCTTAATATTAGGTTCTCAAGTTCCCTCTGTCTACCCTATTCTGTGCGGGTTACAACGTGAAAATTAAAAAAAAATGGGGAAAAATCGTAAAATACCTTGGAAAACCTGGATAGTTTGTGTCAGATTCCTCTGATTCTCCTAGATACATTTTAAAAGTTCCCTCCGGACAAACCCCCTATCACTCTAAACTAGAATAAATCCTATGAATCCCGGAGGAATGGCAGGCTTAGTCTAAATTTATTTACCGTTAGACAATATCAATGACCACTTGTCATTTAGCCAGAGGTCAAGGGTAAGGTACATGACCTTCGATTCCAATGCAAGTTTATAATCAATCTTTATTATATAAAATTACTTGAAAATTTAGTTTTACTTAATGAGTGCTTTGAATTTCGTGATTATTACACATATTAAATGGAACTATTTTAACCGAATTAATCGCAATAAATTCATATTTTAGGATACTCTATCTGTGACTAGAGACTACTGTAACATAAAGTGTTCGGGTTTTCAAAAATTTATTTCCAAATACTAAAATGTACGCGATTAATCTAGTTGAAATAGTTTAATTTAGTAGTTTTATTTAAATTTCAGGCATGAAAGATCGCAGAGGTTGCGAGGTCGATCTCCCCACAGACCCGTCCTTGACATAGGATATTTATATAACGTTATTCTCGTAATAAACTGTACTCGTATATTGATAAGGCAGATCTATTGTTGGAAAAATGTTTCGAAATGGAAATACGCTCGTTTCGTAGAAATTTTCTGTTCAATAAATCGCGCGCTGAAACTTTTGTTTTGAAACATCATATTCAAAGTTACGAAATTGTATTTAGAGATTGAATATAAAATAAAAATATAAAAAATCATTGACTTACATTATTGGTGTTGCTATGCAATTGCGAAAACGTCAAATAATAAAAATTTTAACAGAAAAAGAGCACCGAATTCAAATAAAATGCACTAAAAAGTAGAATTATTACGAATAATTCAAAAAGTATTTATCAGATCTTAACTATTTTTTTTTATTGATCAAAGGCGGCAAACGAGCAAAAGAACCAACTGATGGTAAGTGGTACCTTCGCCCATGGAAGGATAGAAAATAATGTAGCGGCCACGACAGTCTGCCATCGGAACCACCACATGGGAAACCCACACCAACCACAGGGGAAAGGATCGGTGGGAATATGGTAAACCTGGCTTACATGTCATCGAACCGGAACACATCGTTAGATATTTGGCGGTTCCTCTTTGACATGATAGTAGTAGCGAGCCAGTCGGAAGACGAACCTCCTACCACCTAAATACTGGGATACCCGCCTCTTACGGGACGCTACCCAGCGGTGGAGGGGAATTGTATTCTAACCCCGTCCCCTCACAGAGTACGAGAAGCACTAGCTATCATAAAAAAGTATCATCATCAATAAAATTGGTTACCCACTGAAGAGTTATGTATAAAAAATATATTTAATATTTTTTTTACGTCGGTTAAAAAATATTGTACAAAGACATTTAAACTGAAGCGTGAAATTGCATAAAAAATAAAACCTCAAATAATTTATGTATTGATATTTAATATTTCATTTTTGCAACTGTTATAAACAATTGCAGAAACCGTCTTATAAATTACCTACTTCTCAAGCACTGACCCCGAATTATGTGTGTCAAGGGATTAAATGTCTAAACCAATCCAGTGAATCTAGATATCATATCTGTTGGAAAAACAAAATTGTTTTAAATTCACTATAATAATCATATTGCATAATAAATGAAAAAAATGTACAGAGAAAAGTAGTGTTCGTACACTACTTTAAGTGCCAATAACTTAATATTACTTAAAGATATAACAATAAAGTCTATAAAAATCCTGACGCCAAAACCGCCAAAAGCGTAAATGCGACAGGTTATGAGTTCGATTCCCACTCCAGGAAATGGAATTTTTCATTTCCTGGGTTTGGTAACAAAGCAAAGCGCGGGGTTGAGTTCCGCCACTCAGCACGCAATGCCTCAATTCGGCGGAAAGTGGAGAACGGAGTGTCTTAACACTAGGTTCCCTGTACCTACCCTGCTATATACGGGATGCAGCGTGAAACTATGTACGTATACTCGTATATGTATAAAAAGTAAGTATATAATGTTAGTTATTTTAGTTCTAAAAGAGCTGAATATTTATTTAGTATAAATAAAGTCTACATAAATAAAAAAATCTAAATATATAATAAATATAAATTATTTACCTATAAATAAGGTAAATAATACTAATACAAGATATCTTTCCCAGTCGTTTGCGTGGGCGTTATAACTCTTGCCATACTATTTTCATTTCTATCTTCCCTACATTTGACTGTAAAACATAAAATCCCACTTTTTCCCGATGGAAATTCCGTAGGAATTGATGGAAATCCCCGGCTATTGTTTACACTCCCCAAGCAATCTACATGCCGAGCCTCTTCGTATGTGTGTTGTCTGTCAAGCACATAGTATTGGAACAGTTTTGTAGGTACATAAGACGAAAATAGTATTTACCTATTAGGGTAACAAATATTTTAATATATTTACATATCCAATTTTAAATATCAATGAAGAGAAACAGGTTCATACTGAATTTTATTAAATCTAAATTTCTTGAAATAATTTAACCAGATTAATCGCGTATGGCGTATATTTTAGTATTCGGAAATATATTTTTGGAAATCAGACGTTTCGAATACTTTAAAGTAGTCCGTGGTGGCATTAATCTGTTAGTTGATACAATTATTATATCAAACTACCGTCAACGATTTCTTAGTTGCCTCGCGTACTACCATTGATTAGGCAACTATTAATCCGGTTAAAATGGTATCATTTAAAATGTGTAAAAATCACGAAAATCGAATATCTTATTAAATCTAAATTTATATTTTTTTTCTACAAATTGAACCTTTAATCTATGCAATCAAGTTTGAGGTAAAAATTATATTAAGCACATACATACATACGTAGCCTCACGCTGTATCCCGCATATAGCAGGGTAGGCAGACGGAACCTAGTGTTAAGACTGTCCGTTCCCCACTTTCCGCCGAATTGAGGCATTGCGTGATGAGTGGCGGAACTCAACTTTGCGTTGCTACCAAACCCAGGAAATGAAAAACTCCATATCCTGAAGTGGTAATGGAACCCACAACCTGTCACGTTTACACTCGCAAGCTTGTACCTCTGCGCCATGACAGGCGTTGGATATTTTAAGCACTCTTTTTTAAAATATCATAATATTATAGAAATAAATACAATAAAATAATATAAAGTATCAAATAACAATATATTATATCTGAGGAGGATATAAAAATATCTTTTTCCTTGTTATCATTTAAAACGTTTGTAACGCGAAACCCGCGTCACATGTGTCAAAATTAACATATCAACGTATCAAGTGTATGATAATGCATGAATCATTAAAGTTATTAGGTATATTGGGATAAGGTGATATTGAGGCGACCAAGTCAGCGAAATGATTGCGCGGAAGCAATATTAATAATATTTTGACGTATTATTTATATTGTAAAAAAGATATTGATTTTTTTTTGTACATATAGGAAAAGGAAAAGAGTTTTTATTGCCTGTAATTTTTAAAACTTTTACTATGTAAATGCTTTTCTTAATATTGACATTGTTTATATTTTGAAGCTTACTTACTTAGCTTGACGCTGTATCCCGCATATAGCAGGATAGGCAGAGGGAACCTAGTGTTAAGGCACTCCATTCCCCATTTTCCGCCGAATTGAGGCATTCAGTACTGAGTGGCGGAACTCAACGCCGCGCTTTGCTTTGTTACCAAATCCAGCTTTAGATATCTCACTTTCTTTCTTATTATCTATATAGATAGTATTAGTCGAAATTATTTACTGCGAGATACATTGAAGGGCCAACATTTTTAGAATATAGGTAACTAATTTTAGGGAAAACCTTAAATTGAAATTGAAATATTGTTAGAATTGTTCCTTAAATAAACAGTACCTATAATTAAAATTTATATGATATAATAATGATGATGAAAACAATAGCTGGTTTTCTGAATTAATTGTTATGACATTGTCCTCAGAAATAAATTGTGATCTATTTTCTTAATTCTAATTTACATATTCATTTTGCTTCAGCAGAAAAAAACTGCATCTTAGATAACTAGCAACCACTTGTACCTATCTATTACTTCATGGATATCATACGTAGCATAAATACTTAATTAAATGTACTTTTTTTACCATTACGCTATATCCCGCATATAGCAGGGTAGACAGAGGAAATCAGAGAACCTAGTGTTAAGACACTCCGTCCTCTTTTGACATTTCCGTTCCCTACTTTCCACTAAATTGAGTTAGATGTGTTGTATTATTTATATTAGTTATTTTAACAAAATCTAATATTCTTTGATTTAAAGTATATTGTATAACTTTACCGTAATTAAGCGACATACTCGTATTTAATTTTGAACTATAGACTTTTTCCCGCATAAGTGGGTATGTAGAAAGTACCCAGAATCAAAACGTTCCATTCTCTACTTTCCGTCCGGATACGAAAAAGAGACATAATGTAACGCGCCACGGTCCTTCTTATCAGAGCGTGATTATCACGAAAATAACTTATATGTGATTATTCTCCGAGAGGTAATCGAACTCAGATCCATCTCAAATGATTATATTTATGAACATCTTCCTTCAATTATTCTGAAGAAACATAACATAGAAATGGGTAAACACAATATCACTGATAAATGAGCAGACATATTAAAAATGTAACTTTTAAGTAAGTACAATTTTTTTTCTTAGATATATCGTATGCTATTGGCCCAAGTTGTAGCTTCTACAGAATTATCGAATTTTAAAATTTACCTATACAAAAAAGTTACGCCAAGTGAAACAAGCCAAAAGCATATACATACAGTGTTTCTCTTCAGAAAAGGACAAATATATGTATTTTATACTTATTTACATTTCTTATTATTCATACATTATGGGAATCTTAAATAAATGACATACTCGTATGTATACACGCACAATGAACGCGGAAGATAACCATACCATGATTCACTGTAAGACGCCGGCGCAAGAAATGAGTAAGCTATTTATATCACAAAAATACCGTTGTGTTATCAATGGATACTTTATAAAACAGATAATTCTTTTGTCCGTCTGTTTTGTGTTTAATATTAATATAACATAATATTTTTTAAGTTTTAAAGTGTTCACACATTTAGGAAACGAATAAACATTTGAACGTAGCGGGACTCGAACCTGCGCCTCTTAGAAACCGTCCAAGCGCTCTGACCGCTAAGCCATGCGTTTTTCTAAGTAAGTTACTTGTTAGTTAATAAAACGCAGAAGTAGCATAGGTTAAATAGTTTAGTTTTCCTGAATGTATTTTCAAGTCTATTTTCATGTTTTCACAATTCCTTTTAAGGAAATTTATAAAAACATTTTTTTTAAATAATACTTAATTTATTATATTGTTGATGCAACAATTTTAGCTTTGGCAACTTAGATTTATTTATATTTTTACAGTAAGTATGTTTCTTCTTTGTATTTCAAGCGCCTTTCGTTTTATACACAACACACATATTTGTTACAAAAATAAAATTTCCGCCACTTTGTTGCGGCAGCCATACTGGTGTTAAAATAACACATTGTTATAAGTAGATAATTACATTATAGGCCATCGTAGCGCTGTGGGACAGCGTCTCATTATAAGCGCGATTGGTTCTGGGTTCGATTTCCAATCGGGGAAATTATGATATTTAACCTCTGGTAACCTAAAGTTCGGCGTTGAGCTCCGCCACGCTACACGCACTATCTCAAATTTGGGCGGGAAGTCGACAACGGAGTGTCTTGTCACTAAGTTCTCTTTGGTCATCCTGCTATGTGGCATAAGTCTTAAAATTGTAATTGCTGTCTAAAGGGAACTAAAGGTGTATTTAAAATTTCGATTCAATTGAAAACCAAGTAAGTTAAATTAAAATTGCAAAGAATGATTATCTACAGACAGATGAACACTATAACAGGTGAAACTAAACAAAGGGTTATAAATATTTTGCATATTTCATTGAAATCCTGTTCATATCAAATCCAATTAGTCTCTAATGATTCTTAATGCTTAATAGGTACATGATAAGAATAACGTATTATTAACCTATAGATATCGATGAAAGTAAAAAATAAATTAATTTGATGTTAAGAGCCGGATCTCATACTAGTACCTGGTACTTTTCTTTTTTAGCTCACGCTGTATCCCGTATACAGGGTGAGGGAACCTGAGAACCTAGTGTTAAAACACTCCGCGTTCTCTCAAGATTTCCGTTCAGCACTTTCCACGGAATTGAGGCATTGCGCGTTGTGTGTTTTTTGCCTTGCTACTTTGTTACCAGAGCGAGGACATAAGAATATTAAATATCTATTAATTATTATAAATATTTAACATTATCATTTCCTGGAGTGGGAATCGAACCCACAATCTTTCGCCTTTACTTTACTTATGCCTCTACGCTACGACTGGCCTCTACCTATTACTTGCACCTGTCTATATCAATTTTGAGGCAAACACTTATTAGTCTTCCAGCTTCATTTCAAAGCTTCAATATTATTAAACTGGATTTTATTTTTGGGACTCTTCTTTAACTTCACTCTGTATCCCGCATATAGCAGGGTAGGCAGAGGGAACCTGATAACCTAGTGTTAAGACACTCCGTTACCCACTTTTTGGGAGAATGTTTGTAATTAAATATTTCAATTAATTTAATATTAAGATTCCGCAACCTAACGTGTTGAATGACAATTCTGCGATATTAAATAAATGTTCTACTAATAATTGCTTGTCGAATAATATTAATATACATTTTTTATGAATATACTTATACAATACCACATTTGTAAGTTTGATTGGCACTACTATATATAGACAGCTGGATATTAATAAATAAATTAATCGAATGAAATACAATACAATATCAAATTAAAAGCTAATTAATCATATATTTTTTAATTCGACTTTTTGAACTGGCGAATTTCGCCTTCGTCTTTTTTTTCTAGTTTCGGACTAAGGTGTGACCCTAAAATGCCAAAATTGATTAATTGATGAAGTTAAAAATTACCGGAAATGTTATTGTATTATGAAATTTTTAAAAAGTTCTATATTTTTTTTACACAAATCTTGTTTTCGCCTAACGGACACTAAAAAAGAAATAGAATTATCCAATTTTGTGCAGTCGTTAGGACCTCACACGTACATACAGGTATGAGACCTGTTCAGGTATTCATTTACTTTTATAAAGACTAGTGTTCCCGTTCACGCGTTAACAACGCGTTGTCTTTAGTAATGTATGTCACTTTGTATAAACATGGATGTGAACCCATGGTAGTGTGTGTAACATTTATTTTATTAATTTTATATATTTTTTATGCATTATTTACAAAATTATATGAGCATTTTGCACTCCTTTTCTATATAAACTATAAGTGTACCAAGTTTCATGCTCCTCCGTCCGCATAATTTTCGTAAAATGGGGTACAAAGTTTTTGCTTCACGTATTATATATATAATATATAGATAACCTTTTTAATAAAGTGGAATTTCCCTAATGTGCTGATCTCGTTTATTTTCATTTTTAAAACTTAATTATCACAAATCTTACCAATTATCTATTTGTTCTGGTATTTCCCGTACATTACGGGGAATAACCTGGCATTAAATCAGTTCTTTCTCCACATTCCGTCTGCTTTTGTTTATATGCGCTGGGTGCTCCCACCCATGACCCATGAGTGGGAGCACCCATCGCTTTACCCAGTGAGACCAGGAAAACATTCTTATAATAAACTAGCGTAAATTTGCTGATTATATTAACAGTTATATGTGTACAGGAAAAATGTAAAAAATATGTCATTTAAATGTTTTTGTCTTAAAATTTTAATTATTAAAAAAGTAAAGTAGTAGCGAGGGCTGAAAATTTTAAAAAGGTAAGCCGGTTTTTTACAAAAACGCTCCGAAATTTTCCCAAATAAATTATTGGCATTTACAAAAAGTAAGCCGATGAGAACCGCGTTGTATGGACCACTAGTATCTACTATTTAGGAAAAAACAATACTTAGAATTATTGATACAAAATACCTTATTTTTAATTGAAGATAAACTTCTCGCTATTAAGTCGAACGCATAAATGCATATTTATAGATTCATACATATGATGCATTTTGCATAGCTATACGATGATTATATTTCACGTAAAGATTGCTCACGATAAACCAATTACTCGCGTAGAATACGTCATGGTCATAGAATTCTACGTAGCGATGACGCTAGTGAGGGGGTCTGTGATATCGTCATACATACATTAGCTAGCTTAGATCATTACTTATTTTACTGTTATTTTATGTTTGTATGTACTAATATACGTATTGCTTCATAGAAGTGGCGGTTTTTTAGGTTTAAATATCACTTAGGCCGCCTGCCGTGGCGCAGAGGCACAAGCGTGCGACTGTAAACACGACAGGTTGTGGGTTCGATTCCCACTCCAGGAAATGTTAGTATTTTCATTTCCTGGGTTTGGTAACAAGGCAAAGCGCGGCGTTGAGTTACGCCATTCAACACGCAATGCCTCAATTTGGCGGAAAGTGGGGAACGGAATTGTTGCAAGAGAACGGATTGTCTTAACACTAGGTTCCCAGGTGCCCTCTGTCTACCCTGCTGTATGCAGGATACAGCGTGAAGTTAAAAAAATAAAAAAAATATATCAATTAGGTGTGTGTTAAGACGCAGCTTTTATCTTTACGTTATCTTCCATAAAAAAGGCAATCAGAAAGAACCTAGGTGTCAAGACACTACATTCTCCGCTTTCTGCCCAAATTCGATCCATTGTGTTTTAGTGGCTGAACTCAACGAGACATTTTATCTAACCGTAACAAAGAAATGAAAATAATTAATCACGATTTACAGCTAGGCACTGTCCTATTGCGCCACGATGGCAAAGATGTTTTTAATTACAATTTAATTGAAATATTCTTTTTACGTGGAATGAATAGAACGACGTGAATCACTAAGTTCTCGATCAAGCTAAGGGGGAAACGGATTAGGATAAATTAGTACAATTTGTAGAAGTTACGATCATTGAGTAACATTCAAAATTACATATTACATGTAATATAAATTAAGCTTTAATATTTTTAACTGATTGAAATGATGAAAAAAAAAATATAATTAACTAGATACTTATCATTGTATTATGGCCAAATTGCACAAAGTATTTATAAATTGCGGCCTATTGTTAAATAGTGTTACTGTAAAATTTCATTTAGATCCGTTCCGTACTTTTTGCGTGAAAGAGTGACAAATATCTTAACATCATCATAAACTTTCCATTTATAATATTAGTAGGATAACGCCTGCGCGTGGCGCAGAGGCACAAGGCACAAGCGCGACTGTAAACGCGGCAGATTGTGGGTTCGATTCCCACTTCAGAAAATGGAATTTTTCATTTCCTGGGTTTGGTAACACGGCAAAGCGCGGCGTTGAGTTCCGCCTCTCAGCACGCAATGCCTCAATTTGGCGGAAAGTGGGGAACGGAGTATCTTAACACTAGGTTCTCAGGTTTCCTCTTCCTACCCTGCTATATGCGGGATACAGCGTGAAGTTAAAAAAAAAGTAGGATAAGATTGACATAAAATCTACATTTTGACCCTTAAAGTCATGTTAAAAGACATATCATTTTAATTACCTGTAGTAAAATTAGTAATCGTTCTAATTTACTAATAGTCTAAACTCGCGTAGGATGAACAGTCACTAATTTTCAGGTAAAACAATCTTGCACCATATTCAGTAATTTAAACAAAAGCTGATTAATGATTTTAGGTAGCTGAGGCATTTAGCAATGGACATTCAATAATGCAATGTTTCATAACAGTGAAATTCGTAATAGGCAAAATTGAAATGTAAAGTAACAAACAAGGTCAGAAATCTAACTTGAACTGACTTATAACTGTTACATGATACATGTAAGTATATGGTGAAATATATTATAGATTTAATATATATATATTTTTCTAATATAAGGTGATTTACTACCCCATTGTACAGTGGTGCCGTATTCAAATAGTCCGAAGAGTATAAAGATTTTTATATCATAAATTGTCATGATCTTTTTCAGTTTCATCGTCACAGTCTATCCCGTTCTATCCCGGCTACCCAGAGAGATCCTAGTGTTAAAATACACCGTTCTCCACTTTCCTTTAAAGAAAAACAAATAATTAAATATAATCATTTCTCCGAGTGGGAATCGGATCCACAACCAATCTCGTTCACAGTCCGATGCTGTCCCACTGCGCCACAAAGGCTAGTGCTATACACTTGACTGGAAGGTAGACAACTAACTTAACGATACATTCTTTCAGTCAACTCATCAAAATACTGAAGTTAAAACAAAGAAAATTCTACAAGTATAGTATTGACATTTTGCGAGATCTACGCTCTACACGATTAGCTAATCATACAATAGACCACTAAATTGATAACGTAATGGTTTTTGCTGTCAGTGACATTGTACCTCGTTGCTAACTGACTGCTACGATTTGTATGTTTTTATCGACCTTTGTTGATCTGAAAAACTTTGATAAAATCTCTGCAATGATTAAAAATTATCAAGTATTTTGCCAAATTATAATCTCGCACAAGTACAGCACGTGCGTGCTACGCACGTGTTAGCTTCACGCTGTTTCCCGCGAAGCAGATTAGTCTGAGTGAAACTAGTATAACACTCCGTTTTTCGCTTTCCGCCCAAGTTTGAAGCAATGACTATTGAATGACGGAACTCAACGCCGCTTTTTATTATTTTTTAAATATAATTTATTTTCCTGAATAGCAACTGAAGCTTTCAATTATCACGTTTACTGTCAAGTACTGGTCCACAGAACCGCGCAATTGTCTTATTTTCACAAACCAAACCAACGAATAATCATTTCAATTATAAATATATTTTTTTTATAAAAAATATATTTACTGTGTTAGTAATCTTTTAGCTTAAAAAAAATCGTTTTAATATATACTCGCTAGCAGTTATTCATAAATTTTCGCATTTTATTCATAAGCTACATTTTAAGTATAACTCTTTGAAAGAATTTGAACCTATACAGTGAGACAAGTACTTTTCCTCAACAATATGTATGCCAATAATTATTGAAATATATAACATAATAAATATTCAAACTTTATGTACTTATATAAGTATATATTTATATAAACATACATAGATTGATGACACATTAATCATAATCACCAATCTGCGATAAAACCGAATCGATCACTAGTTGGCGGTATGCCCAGAAAGTGATCAGAACGTAACTGTATGGAATCCGTTTGCATCGGTATGCGATATCACTTCCCTTTGTATCGATGTGTCGTATCGTAACTGTATCGTATGTTTTTTAATCGATAGTCGATATGCAATATTTAAAATGTATATCCATGCACAGTGGTAACTTTTCAAATTTTTACTGATATTTACTGTTTAGTACCATAATTGATATTTCAATACTGTGGAACAGTAAGGTCCTAAGATGTATTTAAAATAATTTAAATAACCTGCAAATCTTAAAAAGTCGCCACTTTATTATGTTAACAATTTTGGTTTTTACGAACAACGATTTTCTTTGATGCTATTTATAAAGGTATTTATTTTAAATAATATCTTATATTCGTAATTGCCAGTTTTTATAGAAGTACAGAATAGTTAAATATAGCCTTCAATATTTATAAAAGATGCCTGTCGTGGTGCAGTGACTGTAAATGCGACAGGTTGTGGGTTCGATTCCCACTCCAGAAAATAAAAATATTAAATAGTATTTCGCTCTGGTAAGAAGGCAAAGCCCGGCGTTGAGTTCCATTACTCAGCACGCAATGCCTCAGTTCGGCGGAAAATGGGGAACGGAAATGTTAAAAGAAAACGAAGTGTCTTAACACTAGGTTCTGTGTTCCCCCTGCCTATCCTGCCCATGTGCTATGAAGCTATAAAAAAAATCTATAAAATTTGTTATACAATATACAATTATATCGACATTACGATATATCGAGTTGTAAAGGACATCTCTATAATTGTCAATGCGTAGCAAAAACTGAAGGTCTTGGTATTTCCTCAATAAATAGAAAAAGCTCTCCGAAGCCAATCTGGAATGAAACGATTTACGCTGCAAGTGAAGTTACTCAGGCTTTCGTTCTCGTTGAAATAGCTAGTGATAAAAAAGGATGATAGCTCAACAGATATAGGGTGATATATATAGATTATATTGCGAAACTATAGGTTTTGGAGCTAAGATATAACACAAAATATTTAAGATTTTAACAAAAAAAAAAGGAATGTACTAAAACTAAATTACCAATAACTCAAATACTACTCGTCAGATCTTAATAAAATTTAAATGGGTCCACATCAAAAGCATCAGCTATCAAATAAACATTGGAATCATCGAAATTGGTTCACCCAGTAAAACACATAAAAAGATAACAGTCGAACTTAGAACCTCCTCAATTTTTTAAGTCGGTTATAAATTTGCTTAATTTTGCTTCCTAAAAACTCTTAAATCTTTAAGACAAATTGCGTCTTATTAATCTTTTGTAAAAACCAATGTTATATATACATACATATATCACGCAATATAAATAATCATATATAGGTTACCCTCAAGTATTAAAAATACAGCACAACAATTTTATTTGACGTAATATATGCAGTACTTTTATCACACTTTGGTTTTTCCATTAAGAATAAACGTAAATTCCAGAAAAATACTAATTAAAGAAGTATCTTCCTATATGTATGATGAAATATAATACAAATATTTGTATAAATATACGTATGTCGCTGGGAACGTATAGTGTAAATCACCAAACAAATTGGACGGTACCCATTAAATTTCTAAACGTGCTACATTAAAATTTTAATATATTTTTTAAATGTTTATATTTCTTGTGTCCGGCGTTGAGTTCCGCCACTCAGCACGCAATGCCTCAGTTCGGCGGAAATGCCAAGAGAACGGAGTGTCTTAACCCTAGGTTCTCTGGTACGATCTGCCTACCCTGTTATGTGCGGGATATAGCGTGAAGCTAAAACAAACAAAACACATGTTTATAAATAATGAGCTCTTTGATTTTCGCGATTATTACATATATTAAATGAAACTATTTTAATCGGATTAATCGCGTATATTTTAGTATTCGAAAATACATTTTTGGAAATCCGACGTTTGGAACACACGATTATTCCGGTTAAAATAGTCATTTAATATATCTTTATAATTATTAAATATGTAAATTTATGATAAACGCCTGTCGTCGCGCAGCGGCACAAACGTGCGACTGTAAACACGACAGGTTGTGGGTTCGATTCACACTCCAGGAAATGCTAGTATTTTCATTTCCTGGGTTTGGTAACACAGCAAAGCGCGGCGTTGAGTTCTGCCACTCAACACGCATTGCCTCAATTTGGCGGAAAGTGGGGAATGGAATTATTATAAGAGAACGGAGTGTCTTAACACTAGGTTCTCAGGTTCCCTCTGCCTACCCTGCTATATAGCAGGGTGTATCCCACATATGTGGGATACAGCGTGAAATTAAAAAAAAATGATAAATTTATCTCTATACATATATAAATATTTATTTACAATCAGCACATTTTGTATTTTGACTAGGTTTCGAGTATCTACATACCTAATTCTTGTTATCTGCCTGTCTGAACGATATTGGAGCGGACGAGTGTGAAACAAAGGAAGACAATATTTCATCATAGTTTAAAAGTTTATGCAAGGTTATTATTATTTCTTTTATTTAGTCACCGAAGTTACGGAAAAATAGTGAGTAAACACTACTTACGTGTTACTTATGGTATGGTTTTTAAGATCTTGACTAAGGCTCACCATGTGTAATAATATATGACATCAATATAACCTATATATTTTTCAACACGACGATTGATACATATATTATGAAGGCAATATTTTTAAATTAAAAAATATATATTGTATGTAATTCGTTTAAATTTGAGCATTTTTTTTGTAATGAGTTTCATTGCATGAGTTTTGCCACATGACGTATAGTGGATATATCAACGCTGTACTGAGGAATATAATTTGTCTTAGTTTTTATATTTTTATGCGCAAAATCGAATATAACTAAAAGACAACTGTTTATTATTTTTTTAAAATGCAATACAAATTCTAATTTAATAAAAACCTTCACTCAACACCATAACGAACTCGTTACTATTGTAAAAGGCAATTGTTTTAACACACACTATTGCGCCATCATCGTCCTCACTCGATCTAAATATCCAACGGATTCCACCTTATAAGGACCAAATAATTCTAACAACATCCTCTTTAGTTAAAATTTCAACAAAATTCCTAGGCAATTTTCGGTTGCCTTATTTTGATATGACCTTACTTCGAAGTTTGGATGCAATACATGCATTGTACGAAATTGTATATAGCTGATCAATGCTATGCAACTATTGCTTAATTATTGAATGTTCGTGTCATTCGATAGGTTTCGTTGCTCTTTAAAAGTATCATATGTATTTTTGAAATTATAATCAAAGACGATTGTTTGACCTTATTTGTTATTTGTTATTGCGTTTTTAGAATGGTGGTTACAGGTTCGATTTTTTGTGTGTTGAAAATACTCTTAGTGTGTACGTGTATAAAGAGGAGATAATTTTCATGGTGTAAATTAATGGAATGCAATTCATGGAATTATTTAAAATTCTTATCATAGAAAAAAATATATATAGCATTTACTTAGTATGTAAGAAACTTGTAGTAAGTATAGAATAAGCTCCACGTTTGATATTTCTGGAAAATACAATACATATCTTTAATATTATAAATGGCAGTGAGTGAGTTTGTTTATTTGTTGCGTAAACTATTCAACCGATCATCATCAAATTTTGTGCATATATTTTTAAGTAAAGGACATAAAATACTTTCATGAAAACGAAAAAACAATATCAAAATTCGAATTAAGGACATTAACGCGAGCGAAGCCGTAGGTAGAAGCTATACTTGCTAGGTGCTAATAATAACTTCAAAAAATTACATTTTTACTGTTTTATAGAATTTTTTTTAATGATATTACCATTATGAGTCACAAATGTGAGTCATGCTTCTCCTTCCTTTGTTTGTTTTGAACATTCTTCTTCAAAATTTAATGATTTGTGAGAATGACACATTGGTCCTTACAAAAAAGAATAACCCAACAGAATTTTGTTTCCTTATGGTTTAGGCAATTTTGTACTGAAATATTTCAAATTTAATTTAGATGTGTGTATCCTACTATGCAAGTTCATAATCATTATGTTGGAATTGTTTATAAATATCATGGTAAATGTTCTTTTCTACAGTAAAACTTGTCTATCTGGCAAGATATATCTGGTATTGTGGTATTTCTTATCAAATTCAAGTTTCCTTGCCTATATGGAAATTTCAACGAAGCTAGATATGGACTTATAGCTTAATTGGCTTAAGTGCTTGAACAGTACTCAAAAGGGGCGTGTTTAAATTATGGTATGTTAATTTTTTTTATGTAGAATTCCAGTAAATAATTGGAATTTTACTAGTATCATCACATTTTATTCATTTTAAAGAATGAAGGAAGGTTATGTATCACAAAATTCTTTATGTTTCCTTCAAGGAGAGGGTTATAAAAATACAAAATAAATTAATTATTTCTCTTTTAAAAACATTACACAACTATTTATATATATTTTTATAATTTACACCTGATTCACTTACGCTAAAGTTAATAAATCCTTTTACAGAAAGAATGAA
This sequence comes from Philaethria dido, assembly GCA_033558755.1. Lineage (NCBI taxonomy): Eukaryota > Metazoa > Arthropoda > Insecta > Lepidoptera > Nymphalidae > Philaethria > Philaethria dido. The sequence continues at coordinate 1,681,801 of JAKGSA010000033.1, read as the reverse complement.
TTATACACATGGCACAAAAATAAAATAGCATTAGAAACAATATTTTCTGCTTATAAATGTATCTAATTACAAGTGTATCCAATATTTTCAATAAATTAACATTGCAACAATTATTTTTTCTGGAAAAGTCGTAAATAATTATAGGAAACTGTAAAAAGTGAATCATAGGTAGGGTCGTTAGCTTAATTACCGACGCTGGGCAAAAACTTAAAAAACCCCAGGCTTTTCAGTGCAATTGAGATATTTCCCAGGAGATTCAAGAAAAAAATGTACAGTAAACAAAAAAATATCGTTTTAATTTATTTTTTTTCATTTACTTATTTTTTTTGCAATTTATTTAACCAAAATCTACATAAACTACAACGTAAAGAATGAAAAAACTACTCAAGCAACTAGCAAGCCGCGGTGGATTGACTTTTATTGCTTATCTTTTAATAATCGTGATTTCTATGACACAACAATTATGCGGGTTTCACCCGAACACTTTGAAAACTCCCTTCTGCCCCCGTACACCTCCTCAACAAATCCGGGGAATCCCGGACGAGTGGGATATTGACGTAAAAAACAATTAATATATTATTTTTTATTGTATTTTTATTTATTTTTTATAATAAAAAAATAAACTTTCTTATGTAAGTTAACTTTTTTGTGTTAAGTAACTGATAGATATATCAGTTCATCTTCTGCATTATGCAAGAGAACAAATTAAAACGATTGAAAACGAGACCTACAACTACTAGACACGTGTAAGTAGTAAACAAAAAAGTGAATACAAACTTCCACTTATCCGATTCATTCTATTAAACATTCATTTTTTTATTAAATCGATTAAGATCGATGCGTCATTCCATAGAAAAAAGGCATTTATCAGAATATTTATACATATAATACATAATTATTAAGAACTTCTACATAACATAACATAAGTGCAATCGATTTTTCTTAAAAAATAGTATTGGTTTATTTTCACCTCGATTCGAATTCAAATGAAATTTAAATATATATAATAATTTAAAGTGTAAATACTTTTCATAAATGTGATTCCCACTTCAGGAAAGTAGTACTTTCATTTCCTGGGTCTGGTAACAAGGCAAAGCGCGGCGTTAAGTTCCGCCATTCAGCACGTAACGCCTCTATCCGGCGGAATGTGGGGAAAGGAATTGAAAAAGGACGGAGTGTCTTAACACTACGTTCTTTGGTCCCTTCTGCTTAACTTGCTATATGCGGGATACAGCGTGAAGCTAAAAAAAATTAAAAAGAAGGTAGACATTTGTGTATACATTTTGCAATTGTGTGTATTTTTAGTTCATTAGTTTCTTTTTACGTAATAAATTTGTTTCCAAAAAGCACATTAGTAAAACTCAATAATTATTCCATTCATTCAATTTAACAAAAAGTAAAAAAGTCTCTATGAAGACATACATCCGCCGGTTTATTAAAACTTTCTATTTGTCTTTCTATTGTACATATTTGGCTCGTCAAGTCTAGACACTTACTCATATACTTCCTGTTTCCGAATCTTAACTGTACTATTATTGTCATATAAAATTCAGTTTTAATACTCATAAAATAAAGTTTAAATTAATTTAACTCCTAAAGTTTATAACACCTAATTTTATATTCCCAATGAACGGTGCGTATCCGCTGTGAATCACGCATGTCCCTTATATCTAATATTAGTAATCAATTAATTACTATTATCGATGAAGCCGTTGTGGCGCAGTGAGACAGCGTATGACTTTAAGCGTGAGATATTGGTTCGATTCCCACTCGGAGGAAAGATTAAGTATTTTTATTTTTTGGGTCTGGTAACAAGGCAACGCGCGGCGTTGAGTTCCGCCACTCAACACGCAATGCCTCAATTCGGCGGAAAGTGGGGAACGGAATTGTTGAAAGAGAATGAAGTGTCTTAACACTAGGTTCTCTGGTTCCCTCTGCCTACCCTGCTATATGCGGGTTACAGCGTGAAATTAAAGAAAAAAAAATCATTTACATTTGTCTGCACTTGCAATACAAAGCGCGTAGTTGAGTTCCGCCATTTAACACTCAACATCTCGAATTCGGGCGAAAAGCGGTGAACAGTGTCCTCGATACTACGTTCTCTATAACTACCGGGCTATAAGGATAAAGCGTGGAGCTGCTTTTTTTACTATAATCGAAACAATATTGTAGTACTACATACATAGTGGCACTACGTCCACTATTTATACGTCTTTTTTCCATTTTTCTTATTTTTAGAAAATAGTTCTAAATTGAAATAAAAAAATATTCGTGTATCCCATATTTAGAATTAAAATGAATAATATATCATAGCTGTCACCTCGTTTGACAACCAAATAATTGACCATATTGTACTATTTACACATATATACCTACTACCTTCTATATATGTAAACTCAAAACCTTTACGAGAATAAACAATGACTGATATACCGGTCAGTACATTATGATTTTTTATAACCATATATCTATGTAGTATATATTTATTGTAAATATAATAAAAATAAATATATATAATAAAAAATTACACGATAACAATTTCTTTGTTATTATCTTTTTATTCATTATCTGTTATTATTGTTGTACCTAGATTCTATAATCCATCCGGTCGATATTATTTTTATTACAATTAATAATATTTTAAAACGAAATTAATTACTAATTTCCTCTCTTAATTTTATCAAAAAAATATTTTTAAGCATATCTTATCATGAAGAACTAAGCAAAGTTTACTTTCTTTAAATTATAACACTCAACTTACATGATTTTAAAACATTTCTCATGATATTATATATGTATAAAGCACTGCAAGCTTTTACACAGTCTGAAGTTATAACAACTTGTTATTCAAAAAATGTTAATACAAAATTAGACTCATAAAGATAAAAATAAATGTATTTTAGGGCTTATTTAAGCATATCGGAGAACTTTCAAATTTACATACAATTATGATTTTACCAAAAAAAATTGACTTCAAAAAAATGCAACAAAAAGTACAATTATTACGAATAACTCAAAAACTACTCGTTGGATCTAAATTAAAATTACTCATCAAGCATTTGCTATCATATAAAAAAAGAATCATAGAAATTGGTAAAAAACAATGTGGTGACACACAAAAAAAATACAGTCAAATTGATATGATAACCTCCTTTATTTTTGAAGTCGGTATCAGTTCATTGATCGTTCATTTTCGTTACCAGAAACAGAACTTCATCTTCATATTTATCACAGCTGTCTGCAACGGTATTAACTTATAAGGTAGTACGTACATACATTCATGTCTTAGTTATCATATGAGATAACAAGAATAATAATCTACGTTTACAATTTAAATATAACATATGTACATACAAAAATATATAATAATAAATTGTATGCAATAAGTGGCGAGAGGTAAAAACTTTAGAAAGGTAAGCCAGTAAATTTAGGGAAGCCGGTATATTTAGAGAAGCCGATACGTAGAGGTAAGCCGATTAAGCCGATTTAGCCGATTTAGCAATCTGACTCCCAAATTTTGCTAGCGACCTTTATTTTAGCTCTCATACTTGTTTTTAGCTTATTTCTCTTCAATTTAAGTCCCACACTTTTCTGGCGACGTTTTCTTTTTAGCTCTCATGTATCTCTATTCTGCTAATAAATCCGACAATATTTTTTTGTAATTTACAAGAGGAAAGCCGGTGCAAACCATGTTATATGGAGGCGTCGCCACTGTTATTAAGTCGTATATGCGTTCATTAATTTAAGGACTTTAAGTACTTATTTAGGCCCAGATATTTCACAATCTGTTGAAAAAGTTACTACATATTTAGAATTATTTAGAATAAAACAATGTTTTAGGGTATTCCAATAAAAAGTCAAAATTTCAATTCAAATTTCACTATAAGGGTACCTAAATTTAAAAAATATGCACATATACTTATTAACACGCTAACGTTACTTTCTCTGTAGATATACCAAATTTATTGCACCAAAATTAGAACATAGTTAAGTGCTTTAATATGTCACACAGACACAAAAGAATAAAATCGGCTGGAGGTTACTCATAACAATGTACTTACGAATTATATTACAGATGTTACGGAAGCAATAAGCTATAGCAATAGTTCAATCTGTGCAATGGTTTCAAAATAGAGCACGTTTCAAATACACATTTATAAAATGAATGGCATTTGGATTTAAATATTTTTATTGTTTTAATTTAAAAAATATATATATATTTAATTAAAAGATATAAAATAAATATTTTTTTATGGATAACGGATGGCAAAATACAAAATAAAAAATGATACTGGCTGAAAATAATGACACATGCTAATAAGTACTTTAAAAAAAATTATGACAGTTAAATATTTTGGCGCGCAATTAACACTTAATACTCGTATCAATTGACAATTGAATTATTTGAAACAAATATGCATATATATATTATACAAATTGTAAGTGGCCTGATTCCAATATAAACTTAGTACTCAAGAGACTATTAATTTATCATATTGCTATAATTATTATAATATAGAGGTCATCATGGCGCAGTGGAACGGCGCCTAACTCTAAAGGCGATTGGTTGTAGCTTAGGTTCTCAGGTGAGTTGAAAATAATTATATTTACAATATATTCTTTCCTTCAGTCTAGTAAGACAAAACGCGGCGTTGAGTTACGTCTAATGTCTCAAATATGGAAAGCGGCGAACGGAATGTATTGACATTACGTTTTTTGAGACAATCCTGTTAAGCGGGATAAAGTGTGAAGCTACCCTTTTTTACTTTTTTCCTTGTAGATAATATATTTATAACGAATATGAGAAGTCAAAACTGATATTATATTTAAACATACTAAAGTAGTGTAAACATATCTAGTGACAACTAACTGTACTATAATATTAATAAGAACAATAACAATCTATCACCTGATAGAGCATCACTCGAACGCCAGTCGCGTAGATTCCGGGACTCTAAAGGCGAGTACAGATTAGTCAAATGTTTACAAATTGTTGTGCAATGTTACACAAGTTTTGAAATTTCATAAAACATGTTTTAATAATTTCAGTTGAATCCAGACTTTGGCTGGGTAAGTCCATATATTTTTGTAATTTTCAAAATAATTTGTTGAATGATATTTCTTATATTCTATCATACGCACGCGTCTCGTGTGTACTCGTATAAGCATGTTGTCTCTCACGTGAATAGCATAATATTTTTATTATTCAATGTCAATAACATATTTGTTTTAGAACTCTTCTAGAAATTAAGTTACAAAATATTTTTGATAAGTATAATTAATATTTTCTTAGTGTGTTATATATTTTATATTGGATAAATTCGTAAAGTACCTACCTAATACTAGAATAAAATAATTTTAAATTTTACTTGACAGCCATATTTCACAATAATTTACCTAAAAGTAATATTGTGTAATATGTTTCTCTTTTGTATATTAGTATTTTAAATTAAAATAACACATTTATATATTATCTCGTTTTGCTTCATTTAAAGAAATATAGTATTGTCATTGGAACACGTGGTCAAATTTTTGCAAATCAAACCGTCAGATGTGGGTAAATTAACATTGTAAGATTTGCTTACATTAACAAAGGAGAAGCTTGAAGGTAAAAAAATATTATTAATTACATACCAAATTTTCTTCAATTTCTTCTATTTTTTTTACTCTTCTCTCTCTCTATTTTCAATTTTTTACTCAACTTCTTACTTCTTCTTCAATGTAAACAAATAAATAATAATGTCCATTTCACCTATATTTTATTAGATTTTTTTAGCTTTTCGTTGCATCCCTCTTAAACTAGTGTTAGGACACTACGTTATCTTTCAACATTTCCGTTCCCCACTTTTCACCGGATTGCTTACTAAGTGGCGGAACTCAACGCCGCGCTTTGCCCTGCATATTCGATTTAACTTTAGTAATAGTAAAATTTAAATTTAAAAAATGCCTTTTAAGTTTAAAGCCAGTATCATTACCCGGGTAAACATTAAAACTTACTATTTACTCCTGTCCAATGTTTGTCAGCTTCCGCTTTTGGTAAGAAGGTGCAAGATGCGGGCTGCTAAGAGCATGCACAAACAGGATACCTAAGGAGAAGGGTTGTCAGTCCTTTAAGTTTTAAGCGAAACTCAAAGGTACACCTCGTACCTAATAGTAAATTCTACTCGGTATTTATTAGATAACTTTGAACGATATTTTTTTAATAATTCTATTTAAAATTTTATTTAAGTAAGTGAAAAAAATAGTTTGTCTTAATGATTTTAAAGTCGTGAAATGATTTTTCATTTTTTTTTTTTTACTGAATCACCAACCCTAGCACAGGATACTGATCCAGTTTATACTAAAATGAAATTCAAATATTAAACGAGGATAAAATTACCACGGCTATTTCGAAATTTTATGGGAGACTGGACTTTGGTTAGCTTTGTATCTAAACATTACACTTTTTTAGTAAGAATTTAATTACAAAGAATTACGCATGCGTTTGAAATATTTTTCTTATATGTACCGTGCTTTGATTTTAGTATTAAGAATATAGTTGTATATATTTTTATTTAAATATTTGGTTAGGTAGAGAGAGGAGCGCGTATAGTGGAGGTGAACGTTAATGTGCATTATAAAAGGGCCCCTTAACCTACACTTTTTTTCTCCAAACTCCTCTTTCTGCAACGCGATGGGCCCGGCATCCGCACGGTGAATCTATGGATTGCAAAAAGTTTCATGTCATACTGTTTGAACATAAACTTTAAAATCTTAAAGAATGCGAAATAAACCTACGTAACTAATAGAAATTTAAGCTAGATAGATAACCAATGTTTATAAAAGGAATAAGAATCATAGTGTCATGTGATGTGCTAATATTATGAAATAACATTTAAGAAACTTATAAACAACATTCTAATATTTTCTATTTATTTTTAAATATTTCTGAAATCAGTCAAATATGTATGCGACCAAATAAAACATAAAATATTTAGTAAAACATACAATATTTTAATAAAATGAAAACATTTGGCCCTAAAATTTTTGTCAAAAACTTGTCGAAAATTTATCTATGCGGCAACGATACCAAGATAGAAGAATTTAAGATTTAAAAATGAATAAGTCAAACATGACATTTTTTAGAACTTAGTGTTAAAACACTCCGTCCTCCGCTTTCTATCTAAATTCCAGACGGTACGTGTTGAATATCGGAACTCATTGCCGCGTTTTTTCTTATCGAAGCAGAAAAATGATAAGAATTCAAATATAAACATTGCATAATCATCATATATACCGCCAGACTGTTGCACTATGCTGCGATCGTCTTAAATTATGTATTTATTAATTTCTATTTTTTAAATCTTCACGCTTTTACCTGTTGTAGTTAAAGAGTCTAGTGTTATGACCCTCCGTCCTCCGCCATCGCGGACATTGCATGTGGAGAAATAAGTATAATTCAAATATAACCATTCCTCTGAGTGTGAATCGAACCAGCAACGAATTGCGTTCGTAGTCGCTGAAAGACGCTGTCTGTCCACTGCGCCATGATGGCGTAATTTTTTTTTAGTAATTTAATTAATGTTACGTCAAGAAATATATATATATACTAGTATTAAACGAAAAACTCAAGATTACAACTCGCTCTCTTCACACGAACTTCACTGGACGAAATTACGTATCCATTACGCCACGTATGTACGAGTATGTCGTCAATATACATTAACATTTGATGTTTTAAAATTACTTATTATAATTTTTTGTTCCCAAATCGAATTTAACTTGAAGTAAGATTTAATTTGATTTCAAAAGAATATTCGACTCTTGATAATTATAGGTTTCTTTTGGTTTTATAGTTACGATAAATTATTATTGAAAAAGAACTGTGTTTTGAAAGAGTTTTTAGTAAAATTGAGGATAGTACGTAAGATTTTTAAGCATTCTATTATCGTACTAGGTGTCAATAAAGTGATAAGTATACTTGTTTAAACATTTTTTTAGAATATTAATAGGTATTATCAGGGTTGCTTTATTTAGAGGTAAAATAAATGACTATTAGATAAAAATTCTCAAAATACATAAAAAAGAATTTACAAATTAAATTTAAAGTTAAAAATGGCTGTCCTGAAATGTGGGTATTTTCTATCTCGCCCGCATATAGCAGGGTAGGCAGAGGGAACCAGGGAACCTAGTGTTAACTTGTTCACAATTGGTGCAATTTTGTTTTTACTTCTTTGCCGCAATTTGCGGAATAGGTAAAGGAAATTTGATGATATATTACCCCAATCGTCATCAAAATTGCGTTCTATATATCGAATCCTACTTTTGTCTAACCACATCAGGAAAATTGACCTATAAAAATATATAAATATTTTCTTGATAGCGATTTGATACCACAACTATTCGATACAGTCATAGGTTTTTTTTTCGCCACAATTGGGTCTTTTTTTTAATATTAGGTAGGTAAAAACGTATGTTTTTTAATTAAATGATTAGACTTTGGCTTTAGAACATTATACTTATTACTAAATCAATTACAAGTGAGCATAAATTTAAATAATTCAACCTTATTTATCATGTTATGATAAACTATGACAATAAAAACTAATTTATTTTAGCAATATAGTGATGCAATTAAGTCACTCATATAAAAGTTATTCTTTATCGATAACGTTTAACTATAGTCTATAAGCAACTTTAAGCGAGCTCAAACACAAACATTATTAGTTCATTTCATACTTCAGCCATGAAATATAAATTTTCGCAATCGTAACGTTTTTGTAAAATACCAAACTTTATTCTGTTGTTTAATTTATTGTTGTGAAAAATATTGAAACTGTATACACATTTGACATCATTGCATTGCCAAACGTAAATGAATGGTCTGTCGCGGTCCCTGTCTAGCGGGCGCGGCGTCGGTGTGTGTGAGCGAGAGGGGTGGAGTGTTGATGTTGCCGTCGGGGACCGCATGGCGTATGGTCGCGTACTACGCAAGCTGACGGTGTGTCGACATTGGACGTTGGATCGGTTGCCGGCCCGAGGCTCCGAGCGCCGCGTCAGCCTCGTCACGGACTCGAGTCAGTCTCGCAATGGCGTTAGTGGGAGGCGGTTGTGTGCTCGTTTAGTCTCCACCGAACCCGAGCGGACACCGGCCCAAAATATTGGCCTGTCTATACGTGTTCGAATTACTCGAATTTAGTTCCTGTAATTCTGTAGTAACAGTGCGACATTCGCCACCACGGACAGTCAAATTTTGGTACGATATCCTCTCAGGGCGAATCATTTCAAGGTTCGTACCGTATTCGTAGGTACTTTACGATTTCCCCTTACTAAACCGCGTTACTAAATCGCCGATTGTCTCATAGTTTCGTTTAAATTTTGTAAGAGTTTATGTCTTAACTCTTATGCGATGAATTCGCAAGCGTCGAGCGCGTGCAGCGACGTCTCTAATCGGATTGCATTTCTTTTACAGATCATGTTCATCTCATCGTAGTTCCTTCTTCGTTTTAAGTGTTTGTGTTCTGTGAACGTTAGTGTATTTGTGACAGTGACAGTGTAATAGTGTTGTGATGGATCCCGGATCACCGTCGTTGTTGTGGCCGCTGCGCCTGAGCAAGCCCGCCGTGACCGTCCCCGTGCCGGCTGCGGGGGAGAACAGCAAGGCGGAGGACAGAGCGCAGTCGCCGAGCCTCGCCGACCGGCTCTCTGCGGCGCCCTCGCCCTCCAGTCCCGCCCCGGCGAGCCCCTCACCACTCCAGCACCAGTTCCAAGCTGCGCTGGTCGCAGAAAAATATCTCCTGCTGGAACAAGTGGAGGGATCCTCGTTATGTCGGTGTGTGGACGTGCGCACGCAAGAAGAATATGTTTGCAAAGTAAGTGACCATTCTATATCGATAACTGAAACTATAAACGAAAACCAGTTGGACCGCGTCTCAAGTCCGCACAGTACGAAATTGGTAGCGTAAACAACTTGACTTAGTAGCCTGTATTCTAATATGGCATAAATGTTATTCATAATTTGGATTAATATTTTTATTTAAATTGTGAATCATAATTAAAATTTTAATTACTTATATTTTTATTACATATACATATTGCTGTTTACTGTATTGCCACATATAATAAAGTTGCGCTATGATTGATTAACTTATATACCATAAAAAAACGTTCTCAATGCAATATTTTATTCAATGTATTACTAATAATGAAAGAAAAAGAATCATACTTAATAATTTGAAGTTTGACTGATTGTCAAATGTCCAAGGAGTCTTTGTTCCCTTTAAAGACATTTAGGCGTAACGATTTATCATGGCATTCGAGACGACACGACCGGGATACGTAACGCGTCTCGTGTCGAAATTGTGCCGGGTTTCAACAGAAGTTGCGTTTGATTGATACACTGTGTAATCTCTTGTTTTACTCGACCTCTGGTCCATTCGATAATAAGCTAATTTGTGACTAGTTATTTGAGAATTATTATATAAATTTAACCTTCATTATATGTTATTTCTACAAAAAAAGTTACAATGCGCCATACGTACATACACCATACATATATTAATACATTTAATAAATGATCGCTTTGATCAACATCAAAGTAAAAGTTATATCAAGTAGTCAATCGGAAGGGTTCATACTATCCCACGGGATAGACACCCCATGGAGATATACTAAGTTCTCAATAATATGCCCACATGGTGTCTCCCTTTCATTACAATTAATCAATTGTTACATGAGCTCAAATTAACTTTACAGCAGTTGTATCTTAATCCATTACCAATAATCATAATTTCATATAAAATTAAAGCTTACCGTTCATAAATCCAACTTTTTCTGTTCGTTAAAGGCATCGATGTCAAACTTTATATGTCATGGTCTCGCGCTGCTCGATCGCACTTGTAGGCCAGAGCCATCGCCGTTTTTACAATGTCATGTGTCGACTTTCGCAACGAGCAAACAATAACGCTAATTTTAACGCGAACGTAACAATCATAACGTGAGATTAACAAGAGATCAATCGTACGTTTAGACTGACTGACATTAAACGCGTCATAATTGAAAAATTAGGCAACGTTTTCGGTTAGTATTTTTTTCGGATGGCAAAACGTCTTCCGCGTTTATTTGAATCATCCAAGCGCCAGGTCGACATAAAAACCAGTTCAAAACCTGTTATATCAAACATCCTTACATACACATATGTAGGCATAGATTTAGGCAACACAGGATACATAGTTCTAGTGCTAACAAAGGCCTATACAGGTATTGTCAAGGCACAGAATAGGCACTTCCCTCGTGAGAACTTGGCAAGGTTAAGTGTGGCAACGTTATCGTTGCTAAACGTTGACTATATTTACAACATCGCCTCTTGCCGACACTAGTGCCGCATTTATTTTACAATATATCAAATATGATTTATTCCATACATATGTCGTAAAGTAATATAGCCAATAAAATAAAATAAACTCTGCAAAATTCACGTGCTTAAATCGATTTTATAGTCAAAAACGTTACTCGTAGATGCCGCGACGAAAATAAGCTTGCCCTTCTCATTGCCAGTGTGAAATAGACGAGTTGATAACGCACCGATCGCCGAATGTCACAGCGCGGCTAGCGGGGCCCCCTCTTGCTGCTCCCCCCGCTAGCGGTTCCATTAACACGAATAGAATAGTATTCCAAGTTCATTGCTGGTTTAACTACAATGTTGATATAGATCGGCTATAAACGACGAGACTTGTTTGCGGCGTAATGAAATGACATCGTAAATACGTATCTTTATTTATTTCATCCAAATTATCAAAATGTCAGTAATATTTCATAATTGTATTAGGAAATAAGTACAAGTAGGTAATATATAATGCCTTCATGAATAAAACTTCAATTTCTAATTCGAGTAACTATTAATAAAAAAACTTTATGCAAGATTCCAATTGACATTTTAAAAAGTTGTAAAAAATATACATATCGACCCATTTTGATTTGGGGATTGTCAATAACTTTATGTTGTAAAGTTGAATTATGTACATAGCCAAATAGGTAAACATTTTGCAACACCTCGCGATTAAATAAATATTGATAACGCTAAGTAGGTTAGCTGCCGTGAAACGCATTTAGAGCCGAATATTATCTATGGCTTCGACTATTGCAAATTCTTATCGGATATTTTTTCACCAATAGTCAACAAATGGGTCATGTATTTGTGTAAACCATCTCACATATTTTATACTTATAGCGCGCCGAAATGTCTACGGAATATAAAAAGACATCCACTAACATGCTTTCTATTAATAAGGCAGGATTAAAAAGAAATGTTATTACGCACGCGACGTGATTCATCATTCGTGAGTCGAGAAATCAGATTTGGTATTTGCGTTCACAATGTCGTTGACATTTCGTGTTACTTTAGAAATAAATGGCTTAGTCGTTGGGCTACGAAAATAACCTTTACCAAAATTTTACAATGACATAAACTCATAATGAATAACGATAAAAATAAATCCTTCTTTAAATAGTAACGAGATTTTTAATCTATTGAAAATAGTGAGGCATTTCTAAATGAACATCTGTCTACAAACGGGAGTTCCGCTTAGAATAGCATTCGCTATTTTGCAAGGGGTCAGTCTATTCAGTTAAATCTTTTAGGTCTCCTCATTTATATTAGAGCTAGTCCTTTTAAATACGATTTAAATAGAACTGTTTTGAAATACTTTTCTTGATACACAGGGTCTATTCATTCTCATTGTACTATTGATAAGGGTAGAGAATATGCTAAAATATAACTCGTTTGGTTTAGCCGAGCAAACTGGTCTAGACAGGGTAGAATTTATTCCGATTGAAATCATGCTATCTTAGCAAGTTCATGGAGAACATTGCTCGTAATGTACCGTATAACACGTATATGTTATACAAAAGCTAACTTTATATTTCTAATATTTTATCAACATGAAATTATTAATGTAATTTTCTTTATAGGTGGTATCAAGAGATTGCAGTAGTCTCCTGCAAGCGCACTACCGCCTTGACGGTCACCCACATGTGAATCCAATTCATGAAGTACTTGTAGGCGAAAAGAGGGTGTACCTAATATTTCCGAGGTCACACTCCGACCTCCACTCTTATGTGCGGGCGAGAAAAAGGCTCAGAGAGCACGAAGCGCGGAGACTGTTCAGGCAAATGGCAGAAACTGTGGCCGCGTGCCACGAACAAGGCATCGTGTTACGAGACCTCAAATTACGGAAATTCGTCTTTGCTGATCCTCAAAGGTAAGTTCCTATGTTTTCCCAAAGTACCATAGTTCAAAGTTCTAAAGTTCAAGTTTTCGATTAATTTCAGTAGTCAAGATATTCAAATATACGATTTTCCATATTCACGTTCGTAAATAGATACAGAAGTACGCTTATTGAATAGAACGGTGATGATTTCCTAACTTTATGTTATGTTTTCGCAAGGACTTGATTTAATGTAGAGAAATCTTGTCTAGTATAAATTGCAATCGTTTGAAATACTACATTATCGCAGTACAACACAGTCAGCCGTTTGGATTGCCGTGTGCTAAATTTTGCCAATGAAATAACTGACGCAACGGTCCCCTACTGACGATATCTCCAGCTCGCAATCGAAAATCGTTTACCTTGTGTAATTTATATTTACAACATTACCTGCATTTCTGGCTGTATACACTATGTAGATGTGTACATATGAATTTTTTATAGATGCAGCTGACATCATAAAAAAATACTACTAGACCCATATCAATCAATTGCACTTTTTTCTCCCCCGCCCACTATGAAGCGCCCGTGAGAAAAAGTGTTACAAAGACACAAAAACGTCGGAAACGGAAACGGTATCATGTATCGAGTAGCTTCGTTTCCTTTCTACTGGATAGCGCATGTTACAAGACGACAACTGCTTATCAACTAATTTATTACGGCATTACAGCACACTGATAAACCCTACGTACACAGAAAATAGCATTTACTACTACTTTTCTTTTACCACATGTATAAGTCGATACTTAAAAATGAGAAATACAACTCATATTGTACAAGAATTGCAATAAAGGCGAAAATATTACAAATAATTACTCAACGACTTTATTAATTACAAGCAACCGGTAGGAACCGGCGGATTTTCGACTTTTGAAACGTTATCTGGCCTCCATTGTTGCGAATATCTCCGGCAATGCTAACGGCTCAAGGCGAGCGGTGTCATTGCTGCGTACAATGCATTCGGGTCAAGGGTGAGCGGCGCCCGCGCACCTCACGCACTCTATTCGACCCCCATGTTTCAACCACGCGGTACCTGCCACCCCTATCGAACCACCTGATCCCAGCTAACTCCCTAATAAAATAAACAAAAAATCATATTATGCACCCTTCCACGTATGCCACCATAAAATGCTTTGAAGATTTAAGCTCCGTCATTCACCTGACCCGCATACTAAGTTATTGTTAATATTTTAATATGTTTCTGATAAAAAACCAATCTCGACTTCTGTATAATTACTTTTTGTAATAGACACCACTTGAGGACCTTGATAAGATTGAATTTATTTGTTCGTTTCAATCCAATTTAATTTCGACCTCCCTCGCATGAAAGGGGCAACAACCCAAGTTTAGTACGCTGAGGTCTCCTTGACATCTCAGCCGAGACAATATTCATTACGCCTCCACAGATGTTATTGTGACAATAATGGTTTCTTTGACCTATGGTTATTTTATTTGTCCCGTGTGACATTCATCAATTGACTTTAAAATTTCCTTTGACTCAAAGGATAACCCCGTAATTGCATAAAAAAGCAAGGTTCTACTGCAGCATTCTGAAACAAAATCCTATATCTATATTTACGCAACAGTATTAACTTAGTCCGCTTTGAGTGGACAGACGGTAAAAAAGGTAAAATTTAATACCCTTCAGCAGAGTATCATCAAAGCGAACGTTGTCAAAAGCGTCGTTCCGCGATGCGGAACGGGCACCGTGGCTCAAATGTAAAAACTTTTGCTTCACCTTTTACGTAATAGCAGAGCCGCAAAGGCAAGTACGACGCGACTTGAGAAGCCTTTTCAAAGTTACAGTTCAAAGACGGCATGTTTTGAATTTGTTTATTATATAAGATGAAAAACTTAAAAGGAAAGATAAAACTATGGTATTTAAAGTCCAAGTCCCGTCTTCAAACCCTAGTGTGAAGTTGTACTCGTAACTTGAAGTCGTACTACTGTGCACTTCTATTTATAACTAGGCATATGTCCAAGTATTAACAAATATCGGACAGTATGCTGCGGATGCGGATCCAGTTTTGCCATGTGTCATTTCAGAAAGGAAATGTTACTTTTTGTTTTTGAGATATTAACGGATCGCTCCATGTCAGGTAGACAGCTGTATGACAGGATCTTGACCCAAAGCCATCTCCCGTTAATGGGCGTGTGTCTAACTTTCCCAGAGAATTTTTAACATCTGATTAAACAGCCGGTCAAATTACATTTGCATACTGGCAGCTGACCTTGTGTAGCCCTAATAAATTCTAATGATTATGCACATGCCGCAGTGGTCAACATTATTCTTCAAGTTTTCTTTTGAATCGTGAGAATAATCACAATTCTTAATTGTGGAAGGTGCAAATCGAGCAAGTGACTCGCCCTTCGACCTCCGTTCTCACGTCTTACTATAAAAGCACCCCTGATTATAAATTCGAGTCATCCGGCGGACTGCATGCCGCGATATCCCGCGATTCGTACCGTCTCAAAGGTAAATAAGAACATTAATATTGATCTCAGGTTTCTTTGAAGCTTTGAAGTGGATTTTCTCGACACTCGTCCCTAGTTTTTCTCATCCTTTGAGACTGAATGAAATTTTCCTCAGTCGTGACAGAATACCACTGAGTTCATTACGACAACCTTTGATATGATAATTAAATTAAAACATTACAATTCTACAAAGTTTCTTTATACGTTTTTAATATATACATAAGTTTTATGAAATATACAAGTTGGACATTTTACTACGTAAATCGGAGTTATTTAAATTTGTAACAAGAAAAACTAAGTCAGTGAAACTTGAGACGTTTTTCTTTACACATTTTCCGACAAGGTAAATGTGGTGTGTTAAAACAGTAAAAGTATTTAAAGGAATTCCAATGACTGTATCTATACGAAAATAATATTGTTTGACTAAGTTAATTACTGTCGGTAGTTATGTAAACATAGGAACTAGAAAGACATCAATAATATATTTAGTAACTCTATGTGTATATAGGTAGGTAAAATTACAAAGATTGTCCTAATTCAGAGAGGATAGAACAACCGGAAATACAGATTATATCTTGGTAGATATAATCTGTATTTGTCGTATTTTTTTTCAAAAAACGTAAATTGTATACATGTTGTTACACATGAGACACAGTGGAGCCCGCGACTTGCATTCACATACACTGACGAGACCCGTGTAAACAATCTCAGGTATAAAATAAAACATTGTCCTCTACTTTTGTTCAGGCGCATCCCGCCTACTCCACGCCAAAATAATAATACCACAGAGAATCGTTCCAGGTAGCAAAACAAAACCCGACGTTTTTTTGCGTAACGCGGTGTTTAGGAGCCGGATCGGGTGATCGCATACATCGCAAACAATGACGAGCTCACGATACCAAACGTTTTCCATTATGCAACTTAATACCTATATATATAATTACATCAGATAACAAGAATTATACACTTTTAAGTCGTGTTTTTAGATTGCTAAAATATTGTTTATAAATTGATTGCAAAAATTTTGCATGTCGCGAAATAATATTGCCGTGCCGGCGGCGCTAACGGGACGATATATTTATGTCTGCTGCGCTGGCACTCTCTAGCGGATGTGCCAAATCTGTTCGCGATAGACCCGGCAGACGCCGTCGCGTCGCATACCGGCCCGGCCACCGCCTGCAACTTCATATTCATTAATATTTGAACAAAATTGAATTTCCGATAATAGAATTTATTATTATTATTCATAAATTAACTTCTGTAATATAATTATTTTTTTATAAATGTCACCCTAAAATTAAGTGTTGACCTAAATCATGTCTATCTACTAAGCTATTGCAAATGCCTATTCTTTCAAAAACCTACTTTGTATTCAAAATATTTTGAAACCGAATTACAAAAGTATCATGGTCTTAGCAACGTAAGGCAATAGTAAATACAAAGTTGTACCAATTTACATAAGAGTAGGCTCTTAGCACACCATCCGAGATATCAGTTTTGATAATTGTATAACTCCGTAAAGAAATAAATAATATTGTTTATACTAGAATTGCATAATCACCGCTTGGTTACATTTTTGGACGAAAACTTTGAACAGCGTAATTTTTGTTGGCAGCCAGTGTTAGCATCGAGCTATTCGAGTTGTAGTTTATTGACGTGATTACGCCGCGAGTTTACTTTTGTACGACATGATTCAGGCGTGCCGGAATTCAGACGTCTATGTTATTCATTTTGGGGCGTTTGTTTGTGGCCTCGGTCGACTTGCAGCTGCTGAGGTCGTGCGCAACTGTGCCAATGTCGCTGGCGCCGACGCTGCGCCGCCTCCTCGCTCGTGCGGAACCGACGATTGAACTCATTTGGAAAACGATGATGCGTGAGTTTACGTCATGCATAAAAACTAAAGGTTACTCCAGTGATCCATCCTGTATTATTGAAACGACCTAGAACACTTTCAACTTCAGACACCTACACCTCTCCTCATTCTGTAAATAAATGATTTGGACGAAGACGACGCAGTGTATTCGTCATTACTATAAATAACGTATGTTCGCACCTTTTTTGGTGATACGAAAACACCGGACGCGGCTACCGGACGCGAGCATAGTGCATTGATCTCGAGCAAGCATCACCTCTACTTACTACTCAAATCACAACATGAATGTCATTCTCGGAAATAAATGACCGGACACGGCTGGCATAAATATACAATAGAGCACTTTTTAAGCAAATCTGAAAAGGTGTTTACACCTGCAGTGGAGACAGTTCTGCACAATTTTAATAACCGGAAGTTCCGGTTCCTTTGTAACTATCTCTGAATGGGGATTTGATTTTTTTATTTCGATTACAAATGTAATCCTATTTAGGCAATATTCATTTACATACACAACTGGGAGAATAATAACCTATTTAATCGATCTGGTTGCGTAAAACAAAGGTCTGTGAAACCTTGTGTAAGCGGTGCGGCGCGCGGCGCGCCCGCGCACAGCTACATATCTGCTGATTTGCGTAACCAAGCACTTATCCGCCGATACACTCATATTGTGACACGCTCTGCTTGCCTACATCTTCTATATGTTCAATTTAATAGCACGATTTCGATGTTAATTTACTGTAATACATAAAACATTGCGTATTTCTGAAGGATCACATCGAATTAGCCAATGTACGTTTAATCGTAAAGTGTTATAAATTATATTTAAGAATCCTTTATGATTGTACAATATAAATGAAAAACCAACACAAATCATATAAGGGTCCGATGTCCTGTAGGCGCATACGTTGCATCCCTAAACCTAATAGATAGGTGCATTCACTTCACCCTAGCAAAAAAATATGCACGTGCCACCAATTACCTGGGGAGAATCTCCTTTTACAGCTCCCTCGAGGAACGGTCTTGCATGAGCGCTCATCAAGAACCGTGGAACGCCAAAAGGTAGACTTACTTACAGCTAAGACACGCGTCTGCTATTTCTTTATCATAATACTTTGACGCCGTTCCGTTTCGTTCCATACGAATTAATGTATAAAGTTTTTACTCCCTAGCAACAAGCAGCTTTTATGTTCTCTGATTTATTTTTCCCTATATTTTTGTTACGCTCTAACGCAAGCTCGCTTGGCTTAGCTTGTACCACTCGCTGCATATCCGCGTCGCTAAGGTCGCTGACCGCTAAAACTCATCCAGCGTAACCAACAGATAAATCTCTGGTCTCGTATTGATAGCTAAAAACCAATTAAATAAAATCTAATGAGACAAATAACTCATGCAATAACAATAAATATGATAACAGAATGGAAAAAATATAAATAGGAAAAGCAAAAAGCTCTCGTATACAGCTATAATTGCGATATTGTAAGTTAGTACAAAAATTTTGCAAACACATTTGTAAATCGCGAATAATAATAAACAGTGCAACAGTAAGTGAGATGAACTTGCCAAATAATTCGAACAAAATTACCCAAGAATGCGCCTCTGAGTTACGCGTTATTTTCTTAAGTCTATACAAAAGAAACTTCAAAATATTATTTAGCCACAAGTTGTAAATATAAAGTCCATGTTTTCAAGCAACAATGTAACAATGATTCAGAGTATGACAGGATCGTGATGAATTCCGTTCAGGGGAACGAATGCGTCAGTGCATTTGGTGACGTCATTAAGAGGGAACGCACAAAAAATCATAGGGCGATAACTGAGGGTTCGAGATGAATCATAGATGCCTCTAACAGGTCACTACCCTCGTTTATTTATACGGCCCCTTGATATTGCTTTAAAAATACCTCCTCACCCTCGAAAATACCTAAGCCACAATTAGTAACATCGAATGCGTAGGTACATAAATGTCAGATTTATTTAGAAATAGGACTGACGCAAGCATTCTACCTATATTTACTCTGTAAAGTATGGTACTTTGTTCCGTAACAACATTACCTAAAATGTTTCGACGTCAGAACTTTGTTCCAACATTTTTAAGAAAACTTTATTACAAACGCTTTTGGACCAAATTTCGTACTAACTGCGGAGTTACATATAAGTATTAAAACATTAGGTCATTTACGTTCAAGATACTCTTACATTATAAACTTAAGTTGCGATAGTAGCGCATCCCGTCGCTAAATTGTAATACCAGCCAACATAAGGAAGTCGTGCTGTTATTTTTACATACTCAATTAACTTTAAAAAAAATGATTATATACTATATATATAAATATAATAGATAAAAATACATACGAATCCAATATTTGCATAATATGAAATTTTTCTCCAGAGATAAACTCAAAACGGGGGCGTACGCAATTTCGGCGGCCCTTATTTTCATTTGAGTAAATAATATCTGCTTTTACCACCTACGCAAAACATTCTGCTTAGAAAATAATTTTGCGTTGGTGGCTGCCTAAAATATTTCAACATAAAAAAGTTCCTTTAAATACTTTTGCGGAATTAGACCTTCCCTGCCTACGCTCTTTAATTATCCTTATTTACGTAATCCGGGACAAAGTTTCGAATACGTAATAAGCATAATCGTTGATAATTTGCTACAATCAAAGGAGACTTAGAAAAAGCCAGCTACTGTTGGAATAAATACACAGGAAAAACAAAAACATCAAACACTGCTTAAATAACAGGGCTAAATGAAATAGAAGGCAGCCAATTTCCCTGTACATCGAGCGTTTACCTCGAGTCTGGCGTCGGAAAAAAAAATGCAACCGGTCCGCGAGTGGCCAGAATTGCGATTAACCCTTCAAACCCGATGCGTCGTCACTAAAAATACTTGACGTCTGCGTCTGCTGCATGAACTTAACTTTTTTCGTATTATGTTTCGCATATTTTAATTTGCGTTGTTTTTACTACTGAATTAGTTGCATAAATATTGTAAATTCTTTTAACTGTGTGTCTATTTGAACATATATAACTAATTTTCAGTGAAGTCTTTTTAATTTTACGTGGTTTTTTTTTTGTGTTTAACATATAATAATGTGTTTGGCAGAAATCACAACAATTATATAGCAATAATACATTTCCAACAGTTGAAATATACAGCTGCGTAAATTTTCGTAGTTAGTTCTGTATTATGTACTTTGCCATCGTGTTTAATCTTCAATAGCATTGTTTATTGACGCCTATGACTGATTGGTAATGAGTTAACATTACGGGTAATAGCTCACGTCTCCGTCTTAACAATGGCCAATAGCGCACATTTATTACCAATCGAGTCACGGGCGTCTGCCCTATAAAGCATTTCCTGTTTTGATATACAAATGACTTTTAGTACTAACCTCGATATTGAATCTACTTACCATTAATTTGTGTTATATATCTATTTCTTCTGCGGTTATATCCCGGCATCTTATATGAAAATCTTAGATGTTATCGCATAAGTATTATGAAAAAAACACATAGATTGTTGCGTCATTCTTTTCCAATTAGTTACAAGTACAAGGACGCAAGATTTATCTTGAAAATACCACTTTCTGACATAAAACTTCATTCATATTTCAATGTTTTAGCAAGCAATTAAAAATATCTATCTATATATGAAATATTAAATACTAAATACCGAAATCGATCTAAATTTCTTATCACTGATATGTTATTGTAAATATCGTACGGAAATGTGTTGTAAATAGATGTCATAAATCTAGATGTCTGGTGGGTTTTTCCCAATATCTTATACAATATACTTAAAGAAAATGTACCTAAAACATTCGAGCTGGTGGAAATAACCTTAGATAAAGAAACATAACAAATTAAGCATGATGTCATCTGCTTAAATCATTTTTATTATCACATATACATAAAGGACCAGCTGACGACGGAAATTACGAATATTTATCATAAGATAGACCATTAAGCGCAGTGCATTAGAGCAATGTATACAAAAAACAAATTTTCTATACAAAAAGAGGACTTGAACATGTTATTGAGTGGGGGACAAAGGCGACTGTCCTCTTGTAGCGTAGGCGCATCCTAATCTCGTATGACGTGACGTTGTTTCACGGTCACCGAGAGGAAATGACGTACTCACTACCAACATTGCAACACTAAATTTGCCAAAACAATTCACGTGATTTAACTTAGTGGAAGAAACGTCAATGAATATTAAATACGCATATGAGTTAAGTGGTAAACAGGAAGATCGCGTAGAAAAATATTATGAGCAATTTTCATTTGAATTTCCACACTAGTTACGTTATTTTAAAATAAACAAGTGTATATTAATTGTTTTGCTTGTGTAATTTAAACATGTTTGCTGTATTACGTTATCCTTGGCTTGTAGTTTTCAGAAATTTAATATAATCACAATACAATGGGATGACCAATTACATATACATAGCAAGCTATATAGATAACTCGAAAAGCTTCTTTAATTGCAACCGGCTACCTAGGTCCTAGACCGGTTTTGAATCCAGTCTAGCTGTTTCATGGGCTGGCTGGTAATATATTTAACTGTCAAAACTCTACAAATTTCGTCAAACGATTACTACCTGTATTACGCAGTGATAGGGTTTAATTTTCTCCGTGTAGTTTAAACCACTAATTTATATATGAACACTTCTTATTCTGTTTCCTGTAAAATACAAGCTTATTCCACAGGCACATTAACCGCACGGGATTTTCAAAGTTGCTCTTACGAATATCCTTTAAATATTGCGTTTTGTAGGCCAATTACTCACTAGCTATTTAATAAAGTCCAATCTAGTATTTATCGTATGGAAAAAATGATAATTGATATTTAAAATAAAATATATATGATAATGTACGAGTATTTAGTCGATCAGTAAACAATGAGTCATCAAGAGTCAAGTTTGCATACATACGTATTCTAACGCCACAAGAAACCGCGACCGTCGGGAACGCTCACAATGACATTGAAATGTGTTTGGTTGCGAAACAGTACTCTTTTCGTGGTTTTGGCCTCGCATTCGAGATTGAAGAATACGTATTATAAATATGAGAACGTATACGACCTCCGTTCGCGGTCACTCCTTGCGTAATCGACCGCGACAACAATATCTTACTGACATGCACTTGTGTTATTACCAAATTAACTCAATTCTGTTCTATTGATATGTTTTTATACAATTCACTTCATAATACAATCTTTTATTGTTTGCGTAACATCTGCAATGTAGATAATTGTATATTATTCTGATAGCAGTGTACTTCAGTCGTATATCTTTTGGTTTCTCTTAGCTTATCTATTAAATTAGGATAAAAAATTGTATTTAATAAAAAAAATCGATGTAACCGTGTTTTTGTCGCAAATAATGTTTGGACAGTTTTTCAATAATTTGCGCAGTTGTCACAATAACGCTCTAAATGTCGTAGTGATGTAATGATATAAGAATGTTCGTAAGACGCGTACCTAAATTCAATTAAAATTACAGCACAACATTATATAAGTACAGATATATAATATTACTTAAATTGAAAAAAATATGACAATGAAATTGTTTGTAACTTGGTAACGCCTACCGTAGGCTTCTGGATTTTGACGCACGCCGCCCCCGCTGCCACAAAGCCTTGAAGGCCTGTTGCGCCTAATACGTGGATGACGTCACGGGGAGAAATTTCCCGCGAGCTTGTGACGCATTTACTAATTTCTTGGCGCGTATTGATCGTTTCCACAACTTTGTTTTGTTCGCTTATGTAATGAGTTTGGCAGCATCTTAATCAAAATGAAGAAAGACACTCGTAATAAAGGATTTTTAATGTCATAATAATACAATTAGATACTCAATAATTACTGTCTTTATACTACTTAAGTAAATGAGCCGACATGACGGAAAACTATTAATATAATTAAATGTTATCTTTAAGAAAAACATATAGACAAAAGAAACACGTGTAGTTGTGACGTAATTTAGATGCGGAAGCGTTACGGTCAGCCGGCAGCCGTGAGCCATGAGCCAAGACCAAGGACGCGCTTGCGACACGACACCGGACACCGGCGTATCGGTACCATATTATCGATCACTTCGATAGATGCATTCATGAAAGGAAAAATGTTACTATTTCAAATAAAATTTATGTGTTAATAACATCAACAAACATATCCAATAAATTCGGAATTTTCTATTTTCGTATGCGCATTTTATTTATATATAATAATTTTAACGTGTTTTTAAATTTCTGGTAATACATATTAGTAACCATGTATCACTCTGTAATTTTCCTGAAGTAGTGTTACGTGTTGTAGTAGTAATGATCAGGAAGGTGACACTAACACCGCAAATGATGTAATTAGCTCTTACTATTGCGAAAATATGGGCTGACGTAACCCAATTGAACAAGTATAATTTTATATGTGTACCATTTGCTGCAAACAATTGTCTTCTCTGTCGTCTATTAATAGAGGCTGAAATCGCGTATTGAAGCAAAATTAAGTAATCAATAGCTATTGTCAGTAAAATTGAAATCCATCGTTCGATGAATCCACTGAACTTAATTGAAGCGTTGATCAACTTTTTATGATTGTAACATCAATCAAGAAATTATTTTTAATTTACTGTTTGAACAGAAATTAATTAACTACGAAAGTGCTTTCTTATTGCGAACTCGATTTTGCTCAGAACTACTTTTTTGTATTGCAATTGGCTGCGTAACCGGCTAGAAATGAAGGAAGACGCCGCAAACTCGTCTAATTAATCGTCTCGCAGCAACGGCAGCTTTAACATTGTGATTTATTAGGACTCCTTTGCAATTGTAACACCTTCATCGTAGAGAATAAATTATGTTAAATTTTATTGCTTGTAATAGTCGACTCAGCATCAGCTACGTATATTATGAGACGGCTTTAAAACTTGATCTCTTGTATATTATAAAGTACTTACAATTTTAAAAAATATAATATTATGTGTGTACTACAGTGCAAAGTTCGGTTTTTTAACTTTTATGCGATAAGGAAACTACAATTAATGTTTTCTTACTATAGTGAGCGTCATCGTCTCAGTGCGCAGTTTATCAAGCCGAAATACTGAGAAGTATTTGATTTATTTTTCCAGTGTTTGCTATTTTCCTCATAACTAAAAGGAAAAATGACCGGTTTTGATTTAAAATCATTAAGATATATTAAAATATCATTAAAATACACAAGAATCCGGCAACTGGCCTCCGCGTAGACTGCGGTTCAATGTCAGTTGCGCAAACGCCGCTCTTCCGCCTTCGTTCCGTCTGTTGGACCAGGAACAACCGAACATACGATTCAAAACTAACGTTTAATGACTGCTAATGAGCCTGAGATATTTCTTTGAGAGTTTCATCTTTATAACAAGTATAACAAAAAACCCAGATGATTTGTTAAAAAATAAATACATATAGTATAATGCCTTTATATAAGTCGAAATATATTGTACTCTGTAACTTTTAGTAATAGTATTAAAACAATACAATAATCATTATCAGGATTGCGTCATCATCGTGGATTTTAAGTTTTTTTTTCAAGCCTGGTCGATAAGTTTTTGTTTCCGAATAATCGAAGAATAGTATGATGCTGCAATATGTATAACGCGCGCGTGATTATGTTAAAACTGGTTCTATTGAAAGCAATTTACGTGAGTGAATTTTGATTATTATTATTAAATGTGCAAAGTTCGCATGATGTTTCTCAGTGTAATAAACACGTCCCTGCGTAATAATAACTCAATACGCACATGCTTATGTGCTAAATATTTATTGAATCTCGATTGTATTCCAGAATCTGATTCGCTATTTAAAATTATATAAAAGATTACCGTTCACGTCATTGATAATGACTTCTTGAACTCTTTAGTGCGGTATTCTTCTGTACTAATACTATATCCGGCTCCGTCATATCCGGCATATAAGTGCACTTTAAAATACTCGAGCTGTTTTCAAAATGGAACTTTAATTTTTTTTTTACTGCATTTTTATTTGTTCGCATTTATTATTGTAGAAACCACGAAGCAACCACATCTGTAGTTTAAATAATAAAATTTATAATAAATAACTTTAATGATTGGTCTATATCTCCACACGGTCATTGGACTTCTGGCTTATCGAATACTGTCAGAGACACCTAGTCAACATTTAAAGGTCACATAATCTTTCTTATCGCAAGCAGATAAAAACTTAAGGTCGCGCTGTGCCGCAACTACGTGATTCTTACACTTACGCAGTCATTATAATATGGCAACTTATACATTGAATGATTTCAATGCGGGCGATGGTTAAGTAAAAGTCAAGGTGCGTTACTTGCACCTTTAAAACTCGTATCGAGTTAATCTTTTAAACGTTACCTGCGCGATGACAAAAGATTCAGTTTTTGTAGCGAACTTGCCAATTGTAAGTATCGTTCAGAATTCAGACCAGATGTTCAGATAAACAAATACGGCATTGTCATCTCCTACGCATGATGTATTTTTTGGTTCTTTATTAAATCGATGATGCGACGCGATAGAAAAGAATTGTCCATTGTGCAAAGAAGTCCTATTCATGGCCAAGAAAACACCTATTCTTCAGAGACAATAAGGTGCACATGCAAGTTCTACCTGCGAGACGCACGTGTTCAAAATTCGCATTCTATGCGCTCACAAAATGAGTGGCTATTGTTAAGTTGTACTGTCATCAAGAATTAAACGAGACATTTTATATAACAAGGTGTCTTTTGCTTGGTACAAAAAATTCAGAACCGATTATAAATGAAATCAAAATTTACTATATTATGCTTTTACATTAATGTTATTTTATAAAATTTACTGGTGGGCAATATGAATAACGTGTACGTACATCCATTTACCTGTATCATAACTACAAAAACTGTAAGAAATTGTTTGCAATGCTCCCTGTTTGAGCACGATGACAACTCTATCTGAGTGCATACAGTCCACTCGACATTCGATACTGCGTAAGGTCAACAAAGTTTCGTTACTATCGCGCAGCGAATGTTTATTCAAATGCACGTATAACCAGTCTTAAAGTTTGACTTTCGACATATGCTACGAGGTCAATATTTGTCTTTTTTCAGTGGTTCCTTTCTTCATATTATTGGCTGTCAATTTTTTGTGACATTTCATGATATTATTCAAGAGCAGTTTCGTAAAATCGCACAATAGTAAAAACTGATCAGATATTAATTATTCCTCGCATTCGCAAGGAAAACAATTGAAAATTCTGCTCAATAATAGCGCTAGCAGGATATTACGCGATCAAAGTAAATTGCTTTTGCTGTTATTAATTTTGATAACTGGGATTCAATTCGTTTCTCTCTTTTGTAACAAAGGGAAACCATTGTATTTAATTTACTGTAGTCGCGCTGCAAAACAAATCGACGATACGAGCATACCGTAAAAATTAAATTCCTTCTCGATTTGACTGATTACGGTTCCTTTTATTTTGGGATATATTTTTTCTACGGACATGTGCCCAACCATCTGGTCGGTCAGATTAGACTATTTTTTCTCTAGTTTCTTGCCTAAAACATGTTATCATCTGAAAAAATGACACGTAGCACATGGCGCGGTAACGTCCTACGAATCTACCTGCCTTTGTTCCCTTTACAATTGTTCGCGAACATCTGCCGCCGCCTGCGCATTGCCGTAGCTACGTGTATCTGTACATACATTCTACTAACGATCACAATACTAAATATATTATACGTTAAGGTTTTACATTTTGCCAATATTATAACGGCAAGGATAAAATATAATAAAAAATTAGTTGTTATAAATTAGAGGTCATGAAATTAAAGGTCCTTAGATTACTCATTTAATTTGACAGTATTTCTGTTACAACAAACATATTATTCAAAGTTTTTATTGCTATACACACGTACATATATACAATTATATTATAATAATTATTAAATTCCTACCTCTTTCTTAATAGAACATAATTAGTAATATTTGAATGTTCGAATCAATATGACATAAATAATTAATTAAACAGAAATGTCTTATTTGTAAAAGATTATAATAATGTGAACGATCATTATAAACAATTTTGAGGTCTATTTCTTACATAATTCGTTCGAGGTCAGATTGTATTGCCAAAACACAAACTTGTTCAACCATTACAATATATTTTAATGGTACTCGTAAATGAATCGCTATTAAATAGTATGATTCTTGAGCAATAAAACAGTTCCATTTAGAATAGGAGCATATTTGTTCTGTAGTACTTCAATGGCGACAATATGCTTTGTATGTAAAACAAAAGAATCGAATAGTTGAAGTTTTACGATAGAAACAATTAATCGAGTGGTCCGGACGCTGCGATGCGAGTTACGAAACAATCGGCCGTGTAGTTGCCAAACGGTTGTGTGCTACCGCTTTTGTAATACATCTGGATCGTTTTGAAACTTATTAACCTGTTTGTTTTGCGCTCAATTTTCGGTACTTGCAAGTTTCAAAAGGCTCTCAAAGGACGACTCCTTTGTGCTTCGTCTTAAGTGCCCGGACAAAGGCGCGTACCAAAGATCGTGTTACTTTTGTTTCCTGGACGCTAATTAAACAAAATACGTCCCCTTTGTACTTAGTTTAGTAATTGTCAATGGCAGGTGAATGAAATGTGACATTTCAAAATAGTCATAAAAATATCTCTAGAAGAGAAACCCGAGTCCATTGAGCACAAACCATTAGCAGACAGCTCGTCGCCATTAGCTGATGGACACTATTAAATCCCCCAATTGTAAAAGGCAATGAACAAATGCAGCGGAACCAAGTCGTGCATTAAACTTACAGTAACCAGTACTCGGTTTTGGAACGGAGTTTTGCCGCAACAAATCCTTGATGGAACCTTAACCCACTTGGATTATTACATGCCGACACCGGACGCCGCGAGCGCTGCAACCATTATATTTTTAATTTTGTCACTTATGTGTTATACTGCCAGTTAATCCCTATATTTTTAAACCAAGACATCCCCCTTTAGTGTTTTAATAAAGGTTAGCAAAAACTTACACAATCACCAGTTATACTACTCTGCATTTTTTAATAGTATATATATATATATATATATATGTAAAAAATAAAAAAAATATATATATTTAAAAAAAATATTTATGACCTTCTATTATAATATATCTGAAAAAGTACAGTAACCGATATATGTATTGTTATTGCAGTGCACCTACTTACAGGCTAGCAGGTACGTTGTATGAATGTCGACACATAGATAATTTTATAACATTCTGTAAAAATATGAATATAACGAGCGCATTCAAAAACAATGATATCATCAGTTATGAAATATAGCGTTGACGCTTTATTGAGTTATTCTTTGATTGACGTAAACGCAGTCACGCGTTCGTGCCAAAGATGTTTTTTACCGTGGCCTAGTGAGCCAATATGCCAATGTCAAAGCTGTCATAAGCAGCCTTTGTGTTGCAGCCGAGTGTGTAATGAGTTTGGATGTGAAAAAGTGAATGCCTGTCAAGTTTCGCCTATTATATTGTGGTCCATTAACATTTTTGTCTTTTAAGTAGTATTGTTTAAACACATCGAGAATTATAGTGAGATACCGGTGTTCAAGTATCATCCGCCGACGGCAGTTGCAGCAGGCAGGCGTGACGGCTTCAATACTGGGTCAAGTACATGCGGTGCTTGCCATTCATTGTCAACGCGTCGTCCGCCGCCCGTAGACTGAACTTGACGTATCCTAAACTCGTTTTTTCTAATATATATCTCCATAAATAAATATAATTCCTATGTTACCTTAGTTCGCAAGTTACATCAGTGGTATAATTGCAACAATCGAGTGACAACATACGTTACCTAACGCTTGTTGCGATCCCGGCAGCTTGATGTAATACGAGCGACGATGGAGTACCTCCCTTTACTAGATGCTGTCGATTCCACTTCGCAATTTTCCACGCGGCCCCTATTATATCATACGAGAGCTAAGTGCGAAATATATGAGCCACGCGAGAGCGTGGGGTCGTCGGCCGACGCGCCGCTAAGCCTTTGCCGACTCGAATGATACACAGCTAATAGCCGCGTACATTCACCGCGTTAGAAAACCTACTTTGGTTCCGCACTTTCTTTATTGCATCACTGCAATGTGCCGTTTCGTTGGCACTCTCTTCCGCCGCAGCTTGTGCAAGCATCGAGCCACCTCACCACCGCACCACCGCTGAGCCGGTGCCGCTGCGGAGCGGCCGCCGCATTCATAGTGCGTAGCTGTTTCTAATTTCAAAATGAAATTCTTCACCTCATCTAGAGACCGCCTGCGTAATCGCACCACAGTTAGCTTCGATCAATTATTCGAGCGCTTTCTTCATTGCATCACGTTCATTGTTTCGCTCCCCTCGACTATGACAGGTGAAGTTTTGCAAGTTCACTGACCCTCCCCGCCGCGTATCCGCCGCCGCAGAGATGCCCGATATTGTGATATAATGATTCGCATCTCAAATTGCTCTTAGAATTACCATTTCCGCACTTTCCAAATTACGTCAGTGCGTATAGTAAAAAAATATTGGCGAGGTTAACGGCCGAGTTCGAAGACCGCCTCTCCTTAAATCGTCGAGACGATCATTGGTTTGGCATCCGCGTGGAGCATTGATCCTTTATGATCTCATCTTGACCGTATGATATGTCAGCGTTGAAAAATAACAGCGCAGTTAATTTGGTACCATGATAGATTCAATTGATGGTATTATCGGCATTTCTCATCGGCTCAGTATCATTTCTCCGAACGGTACACGTCGAGAAAGTACCGCTGGTTGGTGTTCTACATACGCTATTAGCGAACAACATTCCTTATGATACAAAAGCTTATCAGAGCTAGCTCTCTTATCTGCATCTGCACAATGCAAAGGGCATTGTTCAAATCCCACTGTTTATTTATCAACCGCGATCAACGCGTATTCATTTCACGTTCTCGATTCACACAATCGTACGGTGCTTGGAATTCTTTAACGTAAGGCCTATGAACTTTCTTGTTTTGATCGAACCATTCCTAGTCGTTATAGCGTATATTACAAACTCATAAAAATGTTTATGTGCTATCGATGAACCGACGTGCGAGATATCAATATGTATATTAGTAAGACCTATGAGGAAAGCGAAGTAAATATTTTGAAATAGTACGTATATAGACCTTCCAATGAAGATAGCATAGCATTAAAGATGGACTTGACACGTGGCCCTTATGTTTCTGTTGATTCTGTAAGTATGTTTTAATAATTATAATAAGAAACTTGGCTTATTATATAGCAGATTTTGCGGAAAACCAATAAAGGAACCCGTTTGAAACCCGGTCCTTGTATTTCCGCGTTTCAGTGAGCTAACTGTATAAACGGGTTTGCGATCGCGGAATTTATTTTGTTTTGATTCACGGTAACATGTTTATTTACAAACTTATTGTTTATTCCTTAACCATTTCGAGTATTACGCTTTAGAAATTCCTAATTTGCGTAGATTTAGTTTTGCCCTGGTCTTACCACTATATTGTTGGAGCACTACAGTATATTATAGTTATAAGACTTAAAATCAGAAATAGATGTAATTCATTTTAAAATTGATCTCGTGATAATATTGTCCATTTGTATGTGACTTGTAAAATGGTAATGTAGTTTATGAATCGCGAAGCAGTTATTTGTGTGTTCCGGACGTAGTAAAGTCGTGTGTTATCGTCGCGAGTTGAGTACCAACGTCATTGGGGTCGAACACACTTGTTTCTCGTGCTAAAAAGCCATTGTCCCTCCTGATGAGATCTGTGATTTTAATCTTTAATACCTATTAATTAACAAAACTTAGTAATATAAAATGATAGTGAAAAAATTGTTCTTAAATAATCTTTAATTATATAGTTTAAACCTAAATGTTGGTATATATAAAAAAAGCTAAAGTTTGCTATATTAAAAATTACACATTTGTTATACGTAAGCACATTCGCAACAACACCTGCTTAGTCGTTTTGTAATTTTGTAAAAACACAAGTTACAGTGAATATTATGAGCTCACTATCGCATACTATATCGAAACTCGTCTTGGTCCTAGTTGTTCCAGTCTAGAGACTATAAATAATTTAATTTATGCACTCACGCACTGCCCTGCCATTATTAGCGCCCAATATTACCATCTCAATACTGTAGGTACTTGCTTACCTACGGGCTACACTACAGTTGTAGTACCATAGAAATACATAATATTTTCGCAACTAACAACAGTGATAAGGAAAGAATAACTGGGTTGTGTAACTTTAGCAAACATTACTTACCCGTCATCATTACAAAATATTTGGTTATCATATCATGATACCATACAAATAAATAACCGGTGAAATTTTTTAGAGGCTTGATAAGATACTAGTGAAATGATGATATTGCGATATCAGGTATATAACATTAGTAAGCTCGATAGATACACTTAACGTGATCTAATATGCGTCGTAATGAATATGTTACAGTATTACAAACCAAGAGAGATTAAACCTATTTGTCGTCCCACGCGTTTCTGCAACCGCGAGGCAAATGTATTTCGTAAGGCGAAATCGCAACATCGCTTATTTTGCGTTTTCGAAACGCCTTCGTCATCCCAAAGCTTTTTGTATTTACATCTGAGTAAATTGGTATTGTCTTACAATATAGCACATATTGAAATGTAAATTAGCCTCACAATGGCGGTTGTCATATTACGCTTCAAAATTAATTGCCAACGAAGTCAATAAAAACAAAATAATTTCAATAAAATAAAGGTGAGTAATTTATGTAAACGAGTTAGTATATTAATATAATTTTAAGGGTGCGCCTATGATCGGCGCACCTACCATAAGAGACAAACGCTCGATTGTTTCGCCTTGTGCAAACATTATGAAATGGAGCGCAAGGAGTAATATACAACGCTAAAGCATAAGCAGGCCGTTTTGCAAATCTGCCGTTACAAAATGTAGAAGGATTACTCAAAGACTCCGTGACACAGAGCACCTTGGCCCGTCCCCCGCATATTAATCATCCACAACACTCATTGTTTCATTATTTTAAATATCGTCAAATTAGATATGCTTTCGGCCAGGCCCAAAATGACAATCACTGGTGGCGTATATTTGGCAGTGCTCGCCAAGAACAAATATAGCCGACGTTGCGTAATAAAATTAGCCCTAGTCAACAGTGTAACCGAACAGCAATTTAAGGAATTACTCAGTCCGCAACCATGCTCGTTACATATCGCAAGCTCTTGCGTCGAAATCTGCAACTAGCTTTAATGATTTATTATCGTTCTAATTCCGTTGCTCACTACAAATTTGCAAAACACCTCATATTACATGCCACGCAATAAGGAAGGTTAACATACGTCTTGAATGTTTCTCGTTTCCGACTCGAAATAATGAGGCGGAAGCGACTGCAGGGCGGAACAATCGTCCATTCCGGCTGCGTATGAGCTGCGGCGGAAACTGCTCAGGCGCTCGCGGATGTGGATTTACTCTTTTATTTATCAACCGATCTAGACCGCATCTGTCGAGCGACAAACGTATACAGCTGCCCTTTATGGTATTCTCGTTACGGCGGCCTCCACAATCGAGAGCGCTGCGCACGCGCACCTGTCGCCAGGTGTCCCCACTTGGTTCGACTCCTAACGCGTAGGTGGTTATGATTGGAACATAATTAACCCTCTCGCGGTTACGCGCTCAAGATGATGCGAAACTTATCTCTGTGGAGTATCGCTATCACACGAATATTAACGCTTTTTGCAACGAGTAATCAGTCATTTAGGTACTCGTATGTGTACTCCTTCATGATGTGGGAGCATCAGCTTTTTACAACGTTTTCACAACACAAAGTTCGAACGTAACACTGTGTTATGAAAGAGAATACTAAAACTGGTGTACTATATTACCAACGCAATTTCTTCGCGTAACATCACGAACGACAAACTTACTACAGGAATTATGCGATAATGCGATATCGGGTTATTAGTTGCATTTGCCTAGTTCTAATTAGAGATCCTCATTAGATAAATAGAATACAATAGACGTTTCTGCGAAGAGATGTGGGCCTACAAATCTACGTTTTGTAGGTCAGAGAAAGTATTTCGACACGGATAACAGTAAAACATAGATATATCAGAAGGAGTCAATGAACGGAAGTAATTCACGCGTGGTGACATGCAGTCGAACGTTTATCGAAGCTTGCGTAAGTGCCTACATACGAAATTCCAAAGTCCGTCGGTTTATTAAAATAGATATTGTACATTTTTTTGTAGGAATTACCTATAAAAATTCGACCGCAATATTAAGTCTTTCTAAATCTTTATACACGCTTTCCATGGCAATACTCTTTCTTCGTACAACCGCGCGATTGCAAAACCCTGAGGTCGCGCTTTCTTCGTTCGCGATGCCGGAGAAATTGTTGCGACACGCCGCCTCGTACACCGACCCCGAGCTAGAAAGTCGTCCGCTCACCGGAATTAACACTCGCGACCACGTAACGGTGTAATTGCAACAATTCGAGATTGGAGGGAGATCAATGAGAATTCAGAATCTCTTTAGAGGCGAAAACAGGGCGCTTTCTTCGTTGCGCAATTATCGCGTAACACAGTCGGGGTCGACGTCCGTCTCTCAAACGTACGATCAAATGAGGCATGAGATAACATCGTGGAGCGAGGCAGGTACATGATGGTAGGTTTTGCGTAACCTACTCTGGAGTGACGCCCGTTCCGCAGTCTCCGGAATTGCAACACGGGACTATTTCGGCACGTTGGATCGCCGCCCGGGCTTGCAACATGCCATATCGCAACGCCTCATAATCCATTGTCAGTTGTTCAGTTGTGACATGCGTCCCGAGAGCGGACACCGCCCGCCTGCCAAATACGGCCTGCATTACACTGATAGAAAGCCAACATGATCTTCTTACTTTGGTAAATGTCAACGGTACGTCGTCATACTGGTGACGACGCTCGCTGGCCCATTGACGCTGCATTCGATTTTAAAACTAAAACAATTTTGCAACCGATGTTCACATTAGCGTTTTCGCAAGCAGCCCAACGCTTGGTTTCAAAACTTACGCCTTGCGTTATCGCGGCTCCGATAAAGCGAGCCATGCCGCAGCCTGTGCGGTTTTGAGACCTAAATTCTGTTGTCGATATAGAACGTACAACTTATCACAATACAATATTTATTTTAGGTCTATGGGAATGTCACATTGCATGAATTGATATATTTTCCCTACAATTAAAATCTGGCGAAACCCGCAAGCTGCTAAATATAAATTATTTAATATAAAGTGAAAAGTGGTAGTAATATAATGTACAATAGAAAGTAATGCCGTAGCATGAGCAGTGGGAACGTATAAGATTGCACAATGCGCGCGGCTGTGTGTAATTGGGCAGTCTGGATGGTTTCCCAACTTATCCCGGCTTCTCCGCGCTGTGTGGCAACGCGCTTGCGACATCACATGTTCCTACAATGCGGGTTACGAAAACTTATGACTAACTATCGTCGCAGGGCACACAAATATCGGTACGAAGAGCGAACGAATTATGAATTGCTGACGGAGCTATTAAGTGTAATGTTTCGCAAGAAGCGTGTTCGACGCATCGAGACGGTTTTGTGTATCGTCGCACACAAAGCGTTAGCCATCGTTGCGCAAGCGCTCGTCATAGCGATATAAAGTCGAGCAGGAAGTGCATGCATGTGTGCTGCATCTGTGCCGCGGCTGCCATTGTTTATTACGAAACTGTCAGGGTTGAGTTGAGCAATGACGGTCATTGCGAAACTTGCGCCGGCGCATCCCGCTAATTGTGGGCGATCTCCCACACTACCTATGTGCTATATAACCACATCATGTATTAAGATGCCTGCTCGCTAGGTCAAATCTACCAAGGCAAAGGCAAATTACTGTATAGCAGGAACGTTCTTCATAATTCAAACGAAACATTCATTAGTTAATATTATTGCGATTCATACGTGACTCAATAAAGCAAGTTTACGTTGTAGTAATAAGCTTAGGCTTAAAGTTATCACGACCGCAATTAAAAATAATTTGATTATTAGGTAACGCTAATTTAAACATATTACTGAGACATGATGGAATTAATATAGTATTGATGAAAATATACATAATATATTAATTAAAGTGTCATTAAATTTTAAATATATACTATATATATACATATACATGATCGTATGTTAATTGACATAAGCAAGTAGTAGGGCGACCTCGCAAGCGGAGGCAGGTAGAGCAGGTCTAGCGCGATGCCGGTGGTGTCCTTTCGCGGTCCCGCGTCCGCAACCGAGAATCCTTCGAGGCCACTCGCCCGCGCCCGCACCTCTCGGAACACGCTCGGAAATCCGGCCAACCTTCCGACCGGCTTACGACACCGTGTAACTTATTTACACGTTGCGAAATACGAATCGATTGCAACTGCAGACATCGCACTTTAGCCTTGCTGTAAGGGATTTAATTAGGATCATTGCGCAGTAGCCTAAAACGGATACGAGGACTCCTTCTCCGCTCACTGCCCAACAAGGGAAGTGACGTCACCCATCTGTCCACCAGGGTTATATCGAGCACACGCGCCGACCATCATTAAATGTAATAAGCTCTACCAAACAATAATTTATCAAAACATTTTACCAAATATGCATATTTCGACAAATATAAACATTACGATTGACACGCTTCTAAACAGATTGCGAAAGTCATAACGAGGGTAACCTTTAGTTAGAACGGCGCGACAATATTGTCACGATCGATTAATAAATATGTATGTTACTCATAAATCACTATCTCCTTATCTCGCTTCTCAAATTATCGCAGTGTTGCGTTATGTTAATCACGCTAAGCCTTCGTACAGCAGTTGTATGAGGAGGGGCTACGTCAGCGTCAGTGACTCGCGCACTATTTGTCAAGCAGTGGAGACCGCAACCTGCAAGTTTTGTAACTACGCTTTAAGAAAACCTGATATTTATTGCAGCTTTCGGAATCCACGCATTTCTTCACTACCAATGTGGCTATCAGAAATCCTTAATAGTAGTCTCGACTGAAATAACTTGAAACCCTTCTCAAAAATCACTCAACATACCGTTTCCCCGCTGGCTATTATTAGGACGCTTGAAATATCGCGTGCATCAAATGCGGTCTACAGTTGCGAGGCTGTTCATATGCACCTGCCTTCGCTTAATACCTAGTATTTTCATGTCCAAAATTTTACTGATACATTTTGAGCTTCTCAATTTATTTTAAAGCCGATGGTTGAAAGTAGTATGAACGGAAGGCATTATTCGTTCAACTGTGTAAATATTAGTAGTTCAATAACACTCCCCTGGGAACGAGTGTCTCGTTCAGCTTACATCGAAGTCCGTGCCCGTTTCATATCTACATAATTCATAATGATACAAAACGGTGTACTGTTTCGAACTCTGCATTCAATGCATTTCGAAACGATGCGGCGGCTGTGAAATACGAGGTCGCAGTGCGCCCAAAGCCCGTGATGTGATGAAACAAAACCTATTGCGTCATCGAACAGCTTTATGGTGCGCCATGTAATTATTTACGTGACATTACAGTCCCATAAGCAGAAACCCTTGAATGAGAAAATTATTTTGCAATGATCGCGAGCTTTCCGCTTTAACGTGCAGTGCTTCGCTAATTAGTTGTACGCGCGAACCGTTAATAGTAGCCAGTCAAAGGATCGCGCACAAAGGGATTCATTACGGGCGAATGCTTCGAATTATATTATATCGAGCGGTATTATATGACTATCAACTTATATTTGCAACTTATTTGGGTCACCGGTCGATGCACGTCTGATGCAGTTGACCCGCTAATATAACGGGTTGACCCCTCAGTGGAACCATCGATTGTGTCGTGAATATAAAACAACACAACTGAATATGTTTATTAAATACGTGTTTCTTTTGTTTCAGGACGACGCTTAAGCTCGAGTCGTTGGAAGATGCGGTGGTGTTAGACGATCCCGAAGAGGATCTCCTGCAAGACAAGAGAGGGTGTCCCGCGTACGTTTCGCCGGAGATATTAAGAGCTCATCGGACGTACTCCGGGCGCGCCGCGGACATGTGGTCGCTTGGCGTCATACTATACACCATGCTCGTTGGAAGGTATGTACTTAAAATTCAAAACTTTAATGTAAATAACATTGCGATGTTTCCCACGCGCAACAGTAAATTGTTATATTAAATAAACGGTCACAATCCACCTTACATTTTGCGCATAAATTAGAACATTTAGGTTAATAGTAATTGGGTGAATAAATAACACGTAGGGCAGTAGAGTGGCGGGGTGGGCGTCTTCACCTGCCGGCTGCTAGGCGTGGGACTTACCGTTTTTAGAGATCGCAAGACGACGCACCTCGCAGGGGTCGCGGCGACCGTTGGGCGAGGGATGATCACCTGTCGGCCGTTACGCGCCAACGACTAGCAATTATATCACCCACATATAGTATTGAAATCTTCGCCGCACCTGCCTCGGTCATGTGGCGAAGACGTTGTTCCCGAAACGAGCTCTATACACCTGCCGTTCGCGATCCTTTGTTTTCTACCTTTTTCGAGCCGCGCCAGTAATTTAAATTCGAAACTCGGGATTTCGCCGCAATCGCATCACCTGTCGCCGGAAGGGTTCCTTTACCTGAGTTTTTTGTGTTTTTAGTGTTTCGCGCATCTGCTCAAATGACAATCGGGCCTCATTAATTTTGACTCTGCTTTAAAAAACTAATGATTTGGGTCTCGTCTAATGCGAGATAATGAACGTGTGTAACTTTTAAATATCGATAAGCATCTCGACTCTGACGGCCCAATAATTTAGGACTGCAGATTTCGAAAATTTCTTTTAAGTGACCAATTAAGACGGAACTATCTCTCATCGCCGACGTTTACCCGACACTATCAGTGACTAAGTTTATCGTTTACAGGTATCCATTCAACGACTCGGAGCACGCGTCGCTGTTCGCGAAGATATCTCGCGGGTACTTCGTGGTGCCGGAGTGCCTGTCGTCGCGGGGGAAGTGCCTGATCCGGTCGCTGCTGCGGCGCGAGGCGTGCGAGCGTCTGAGCGCGCGCGACGTGCTGCGCCACCCGTGGCTGGCGCGCGACCCCCGCAACGAGCTGCCGCCGCGCGCCGCCGCCTCGCACGACCGCCTCGTGCCCGACCTCCCGGACCTCCCCGACCTCCCCGACCTCCCCGACCGCCTCTGAGCGTCAGTCCCCAACCCCCAAGCCAAATATCGTGATCGCGAGCAGGCGGCGGGACCGTCTCCTCGTCCTTATTTATATAGAAGAACGCGTACGATGTGTGCTATAGTAACGTTCGTAATGACAGCTAGTGAGACTGATATCGCGTTTTGTTATCGAGCTTTCCATCTTCTTGTACGTGTCGAAGTGGTGTAACCGTACTGTTAATGACTACTTATCGAAATTGATCTTGATACAAATTATACGCTTAAAGTTCGAGTGTTGTCCGCTGTGGACGAACGTTTGTTACGTTTGTTCAATTTTGTAATTGTTGTGCCACTTCGTCTCAAACGAGCTCCGGGCTTTTAAACTGTAAAGCCAATCGTTTATCAATCGGCTAACTTGCTAGTTAGTACTACGTAGGTGTATATTTTGTATTTATATGAGAAATTTATATCGTGTAATTGTGATCTCCACCGATTATTTAGCGATTACTTATTTGCCATTACGTTGCAAAAGTGTCTTTTGACAGCGATCAGTTGCTTCCATCAGAGTTATATATTATGTATTTTTTTTTTTTGGTTAAATCGTGATTGTATTCGGCGTATGTGGAAATTTATTTGTTATCTGTATCGATCAATTATTCGCATCACCTAGTACCGAATAAGATCGTTTGGTTTGTGCCATTTTATTTAATTTAAACTAATTTATTCGTTGTTGTAATTGACGGTGTGATGGCGGCACTTCTTCCTATTATTTAATTATTACAATTTGGTACTTGGTGTTGTCAATCGATTTTTGAAATCATTTTTTTTGTATCGAATCGTTCCAAATCGATGTTACCATGATTGTCAAAATTGTTGTTTATGTTTGTAATGTTCAGTCTTGTTACATTGTCTTTGGATTCCTGTTGGATCTTTCATAGTTGAAAGCGCATAAAGTAGTCAAGTCTTTCATTTGAAAGCGAACTGTACAATAGTAGTTACTGTAAAATATACTATTAATACTTTAATTTATACACTGTACATAGAGCTAAGATAAAATAAGATTATCAAAAAAAGGAAGAATGATAGAGGGAATAAATAATTTAGAAAATTATAACGTACTTTTACTTACACCTAACACCATTTACTTTAATCTAATAGATTACACAGGCACAAAAATCAAAATCAAAATATTCTTTATTCAAATAGGCTATTACAAGCACTTTTGAATCGTCAATTTACAAAAGATGTGAGGAGTGTCAGTCCTAACGGAAGCTACGACCGGCCAGAAGGCAGTTCTGCTGAGAAGAGCCGGCAAGAAACTCACAGTTGCTCTTTTCAAAAAAATAATAATAATAAATTTACAGCAACGATAAGCCTCCTGAACGAGCATCAACAGCATTTAATTCCACACATTAACATCTGTATAGTATTCTTAGACAGAATAATATACTTTCCTGACAGACAGAAAACCTAGTATGGAAGCACTCCGTTTCCCTCCTAAGATAAGTATTGAGTGGCGAAACTCAACCGTGTTTTGTCTTGCCAGAGCGAAGGAATAAAAATTATGAAATAAAATCATCTCCGCACCCATAGCCATTGCGGTTACTATCAGACACTGTCCCACTGAGCCACAGTGGTTTTAACATTTAATATTTCACTGTGTTTACAAATTTTACCTAAAAATTCTATTAGTACAAAAATAGAAATAAAAAATATGTTTGTTTTTTTTTTTACTTCACGCTGTATCCCACATATAGCAGAGTAGGCAAAGGGAACCTGAGAACCTAGTGTTAAGACACTCCATTCTCTTTCAATAAATCCGTTTCTCACTTTCCGCCAAATTGAGGCATTGCGTGTTGAGTGGCGGAACTCGCCGCGCTTTGCCTTGTTACCAAACCCAGAAAATGAAAATACTTCATTTCCTGGAGTGGGAAAATTGAACCCACAACCTGTCCTGCTTTACAATCGCACACTTATGCCTCTGCGCCACCACAGGCGTCGTTAGTAAACAAAAATTTGCACGTATGCTTAATAGGGTAACAATACTGTTATATAAATGATAAAAAAATAACTCAAGTTTCAAATAGGTACCAAATAATTTCAATAAGTTTTGACTATAAAATTAGTATTTTAAAAATAATTATAATTAAAGAAGTAAATATAATTTACTTTTTCATTAAAAGATATTTTATTAAATAAGTTAAACGAACTACCCCTGGTGTCATTGCTCGAATGACATCTAGCGGAGACGAATATTAAAAAAGTTCGTTCTTTGTCGATGAACGAATAACAACCCCGTAGAAAATCTCTACTAATATTACAAATTTGAATGTAACTATTTGTTATGCATTCACGCTAGAACTATTCAACCAATTATCGTGATTTTTTTTACACAAACCCAGTCTTACAGGTATTACAAAGAACACAGGTTACTTTTTGTTAAGAAATTCATTTAAAAAAAAATCATTTTGACAGGCATGATTGTTTGTTAAAAAAATGAAAATTTAGCTACATAAAAGCCTAAAAAATAATGCATGTACGCACTATATATTATAATATGTAGTATAGATGCCATTGACCACGCGAGAAAAGCCACGGGTAACAACTAGTAAATATATACAATTTGTTAAAAGTTTCGAGAAGTTTTTTTTGCCGGAAACTGAGGTTAAGTTGTCAGTTTGACATTTGATTTCATCATACAAATATTTGGATATTAAACATACAATTATTGTTATCAATTATAATTAATCATCAGTGACAGTGAGCGCCAGTTGAGGAAAATGATATGAAAATATAACGCAAGTGAAATGTAACCAGCGTAATGGATCGTGATTCATCACTGTTATATTGTACCTATAAAAAGTGGCAAATTTGTTTACAATACACAGTAAAAACTCTCAAATTATTTTCTAGTCATCGTGCTCGTGAAAATATTGGTTTGTCATCGGTCTCAGCACGTATGTAAAATTTAAGGAAATTAGACGGCAAGAAGTAAGTTGCATGCACGATGGTTAATGACTGTGGACGAGGCGAAAGAGGTATGCAGGAACCGTAGTGTTTGGCGCTCCCTTCTCTCTGATTACCCCGCTAGGGATAAAGTGTGAAGTAATAAGTCAGACTCTGTGGCGCAGTTGGTTATTGTTATATGTAATGGTTTTGAATTCGACCCTCACTCGCGGCGATTTTTTTTAGCTTCACGCTGTATCCCAGAGAGCAGGGTAGGCAGAGAGAACCAGAGTTAAGACACTCGGTTGTCTTTTTATGTTTCCGTCCCTCACTTTCCGCCGAATTGAGGCATTGCGTGCTGAATGGCGGAACTCAATGCCGCGCTTTGCCTTGTTATCAGAGCAAAAAAATGAAAATATTAATTGTTATTTAATATATTCATTTCCTGAAGTGGGAATCGAACACAACCTGTCGCATTTACAGTCGCACGCTTGTGCCTCTGCGCCACGTTAGGGAATGATCATATTAATGATATTTTCATTTTCCTGGTCCGGTTAAAATAAGCGGGGCGTAGGTGTACATCACACAACACGCAATGTATCTACACCCTATTAGCAAAGCGAATAATTTATATATATTTCTTCAATATTACAATAATAAGTAAAAATATATAATTAAATAATAATTAAATATATAATTAAAAATCACAAAAAGTGCTATAAGTGATTTGAATTTATATATTTGAAGCCAAATTAAATTCCGAATATATTATAAAGCAAGAAATATATTTCCATTACGTGATTACATAACAAAATCATTATATGTCAGTAGCAGCTTAGATTTTATTTTTGGCTTCACGCTGTATCCTGCATATAGCAGGGTAGGCAGAGGGAACCTGAGAACCTAGTGAAAAGACACTCCGTTCGCCACTTTTCGCCGAATTGAGGCATTGCGTGCTCAGTGAGATTTTATTAAAGAAAAGTAATTATCTTTCTGGTACTATAAGACAAAAAAATGTTCTCATTTATCACGTTTTTAGCCAAAATAGATAAATACTTAATGCTAAGTGATAAATGTCGTAGTCACCTTCAACCAAAGTCTAGACATCGCAGATGACTGAACTCTATACTGAACACTTTGAAACTCATATTTTATTATTGCATCATTGTTTATATACTATTTATATACTTAGTAGTTTATTCATACAATGACTAAATACGTTCTGTGTGTGACTTTCTTCACGTAGGCACTAATTGAGTCTAAACTCCAAAGAGAAATACTGTCAATATCTAAGTAAGTATATATAAAACTCTTGCGTTATTGAGTGACTGATAAACAACGCACAAACGAATATATTGGGCGTAGAAAGCTGAAATTTAGCATATAGGTTCTTTGGAGAGTATCGAGGAGCTAAGAGATGATTTTTTGGCTCAAAAATTCCAATCGAAACAAGAAACGGGGTTTATTTTTTGTAATTCAGGCAAATGTAGTTGCGGGCTATAACTAGTACTAATTAAATATAAATGTTAATATAACATCATAAGCATTGCCTGTCATATAAGGAAAGAATCAAAATTGGTTAACCCTGTGAAAAGTTACGTGGTAAAACATAAAAAAAATCAGACGAATTGATAACCTCCTCCTTTTTTGTTGCGTCGGCTAATACATAATACCTATTTATATATTGAAATAAAAATATGCGAATTATTTATTACAATAAAATTATTTGATACGCGGCAATGTAATCTTAAAAAAAATCTGTTACCAAAATTATATCATGAAATTGATTTACGTTAGACAGGTAGAGTTTTTCAGTATTATGTGTTTAAATATTATAAAATTTATGTCATTATTGGTGGACGACCAGTTAATGATATTGCTGTATTAATGAGTAAACTTTATTCTACTAATATAAATTATATAAGTGAACTTCGTATTTTCCACATTTTGCTTATTTACGTAGGGGAATTAAGTAACGCACATAATCTAATCAGCAGCCGGGGAAATACCTAAAACTTAAAAATAGTTCCATTCATCCATTTAGAAATATTACGCGCTTGACTTTTATATCTAAAACAATAAAATAAAACATTAACTAAATATACACATTGTTTCAAAAAAAATCGAATCTACGACCAACGTGAAAATAGGAAAAAGGACAAAAATGTAACTTGTATGAGCTTTCAATTGAAAATCACAACGCAATAGCTAAAGAAATAAATAAAAGCTCCCCCCATTCAAATATCAACCAAATTATGAAAATATACATATTTTATTTATCATAATAAGCAAATCATCGTTACTTTTGAGAAAAAATATCTATTAGCTTTTAATTAACAGTCGGTTTTCCCCAATTTGATAAATAAGTTACCTTTATTGTATAGTTGATAAACGAATATGTATTTTTATACTTTTTCTTGAACGCTGTCCACGTTCCGCCCAAAATAGACATTGCGTGATAGTGGTGGAACTCAACGCCGAGCTTTTCTCCAGAGCGGAGAAATAAAGATAATTAAATATGATCATTTTCATAAGTGGAGGAATCGAATCTACAACCATTCGTGTTTACCGTCGGACGCTGTCCCACTGCACCACGATGGCCTTTTTTATATAAAACTGAATTTTTAGATTTCAATGAATGTAATTACATTAAAAATTGCGCTTCGTAAACTGAATTTAAGTGGGCAAATATTTTTTATGTAAAATTAATACATATTTGTTAAACACTTTTTGCAAATCGTTACACAGAGAACTACAAGTGGGTATGAAGCATTTTTAAATATATTGTATAATAATTAATATTATTTTAGAGCAAAGATCAGTTTCTATCAATATTAATTCGAAAATTAAACTATTAACGAAAAATTTATCTTTTACTGTTTAATTGATAATTTAAAAAGTTATTATTATTATTAATTAATCTCCCTTTTCCTCGTATATAGGTATGCAAGAAAATGTAGTGTCAATAGTTAGTTCTAATAAAAGTGGGGAATGGAAATGTTAAAAAAGAACTGAGTGCCTTAACACTAGGTTTTCTGGTTCTTCTGCCTACCCTGCTATGTGCGGAAACCAAAAAAAGAAATAGTTCTTCACAATGCGTCCATCTTTCGGAACATTGAATGTTAAAATCCGTTTCAGTTTATCTTGTTGAAGAGAACGGAGTGTCTTAAC
This sequence comes from Philaethria dido, assembly GCA_033558755.1. NCBI lineage: Eukaryota > Metazoa > Arthropoda > Insecta > Lepidoptera > Nymphalidae > Philaethria > Philaethria dido. The sequence goes on along the minus strand of JAKGSA010000033.1, from coordinate 1,636,898 downwards.
ACTAGGTTTTCAGGTTCCCTCTGCCTACACTGCTATATGTACAGCGTGAAGCTAAAAAAAAAAATTAAAAAAGTTTATCTTATCAGAGTAGAGCATGAGGAATTAGTGCTCCTATGTACTCCCCAAGGAACCTACTTGCTAAATTTTAGCTTTGTACATTACGTTGTTTGTCAGTCACTCTGTAACGCAAAAGTTTTACATATACTTATTTAGAGATTGGCAGTATTCTCTTTGAAACTGTATAAAACCTTTATTCTATTGATATAAATTATTTAAAAGCAGCTTCACGGTTTATACGTTGTCAGAGAGAACCAAGTGTGAAGACACTCCTTTCGCCGCTTTCCGTCTCAATTTGAAACATAGCGTATTAAGTGGGTTTACCAGAGCGCAGAAATGAAAATAATTTAAATATAATTATTTTCCCCCTGTAGGAATCGTACCTAGGATGCCTGGTCTCAACGTAATTAAAAAAAAAACTAAAAAAAAAATAATAATAATTACTTCGAAATTTTGAACAATAATTATTTTTGTAAAAAAATACTATAAGAAATAAAACAAGCAATTACGTTTTATATACCTTTATATGGTTTTATTTACACTACAATCCTTCAATAAACACTTCTTGTGTCACCTACATCTTAAATTTCTCAAACTGTTCATTTATTGGGTGTCAAATACTAAATCATAGTAAATAACATAATAATTTTAAAAAAATCGGCCATTTCCATAGTAATTTCTTGACAAAATATAATAATGCCTACATATAGATGGCACTTATTTGAAAAAACAGCGCCATCTTTTATCTCATATTGTAATTACTACACAAATGAAATAAATCGTTTTAATATCTCGTTTATATTTATTATTTAAGTAATAATTTATAATTGTTATGACTTTATTATAAAATACAAATATATATATAAAAAAAATCAAAGTATAATATATATTTTCACATTGATTGAAGTATATGATTTATTTTAAAAACTTCAAAAATGGATAACCACAATTACTTATATAACACAATAGGACTAATAAAGGAAAAATAATTGAATATGGCAATTAAAATGATTACTAGTTGTTTGACAAATACTATGCTTTAACGAAACTGTTTTAACGTTCATCAGAAAATTACATACCGACGGTGAAGTATTACCATCTAACTGACATTTTTAATAATATAACTTTTTAAAATGTTCGTGAAATCTTTTTAGTGTATTTTAGTTGCAATAAAAATATGGAAACATGTCGCAACTAACTAACGTGTCATATAAAACAAAATAAAAAAATCTTAAAAAGTGAATATATTAAAAATGTCAGTTACGAGGTATTGGTACATCACTGTCAATATATAATTTAAAAAACCGTTTTTTACAAATAACAAAATGTCGTTTAGTCTACAGGTGATATTTATTAACATATACATATATAACAAATATAAACAATAAACTAGTACAATCGTTCGGCCTTGCTCGGTCCGTGCGCGCTCGCGTACTCGTGCATGCGCCGCTCGAGCTCGGGACGGAAGTGGCGTATGAGTCCCTGCACGGGCCACGCCGCGCCGTCGCCCAACGCGCAGATTGTGTGGCCTGGGGAAATAAATGTATTGTTGTAACCTTTGTTAGTAACGGGTCTATGAAAAAATAAGAAATATAAAAGAAAAATAAATATATGAGAATAAATAAATATATAAGAATGGTGAGAAAGATATATGAAGCAAAGGTGAGCGGCAAGAGAGGTAGGGAGAGACCTCGGTTGACTTCGTGAACACAGTATCAATGATACCGGAGGAAGGTCAAGTAAAAAGCATGAACCCCTCGTAAGGCACGTATGAAGAAGTTAATGACTGTGGACGAGGCGAAAGAGGTATGCAGGGACCGTAGCGTTTGGCGCTCCGGAACCCTGACTACCCCGCTAGGGATAAAGCGGAAAGTTAAGTGAGTAAGTAAGTCGATGTATATTTAGGGAAGCCGATATATTTGGGGAAATCGGTATGGGATGTCAAGGTATTTCGTAATTTCACTATACAATTTTGGCGATAACAATTTTTTTTATAGGTCATTGGCCATCTTTGTATTTTGAAAAATTAGGCAAGCCGAAGGGAATCGAGTTGAATGGACACCTCGCCACTCAATAATAAGATAAAAGAAATTTTAGAGTAGTATAAAATGTGGGCATTGTTAAATTTTATATGGAAAACACATGCAGAAAGCCAATACTATTTTTCAAAACCCAAACCAAACCCAGGAAAGGAAATTACTAAATATTATTTAATATTTTCATTTCTTGAAGTGGTAATCGAACCCACAACATTAATACATATATGTAAGATTAAATTACCTTCAATCTGTTTGGAGATCTCCCACAACATATCGATCTCTTTAGGTGAAGCGTTACCGTCGACGAATCTGTATAATTAAAAAATATGATTATAAACTATGAAATAAACTTAATGAAAAGGTAAAATAAGTAAAATTATTATATTTACTAAATTATTTTTATAAAGGAATTAAGAGGGAAAACGGAGAAACTTATCATTACGTCACTTCAGCCTAGTCTGTGTGAACGCTAAGAATACATGAAAAAAAAAATCATTTATTATAAAAATAAACCATATCTAAGTTATTTTCATTTCTTCACTCTAAAACAAGATCATACACAAATACAAACAAGAAAAAAATGCCTCAAGTTCAACATTATTCAACAACATAATGTTTCAACATTAGGTTCTCTCTAACCACGCTATACCCTAAAAAACAAGAAGCTAATTACAAAAAAGGTAAATATTTTTAAAATACCTATAAAAATTTAAACACAGAGGGATTCGAACCCGCGCCTCTTGGAAACCGTCCAAGCGCTCTACTGGACTGCGTTCAATTTTCAAGTTTTCTAAAAATGTTTTTCATTTCCTAAGTGTGTGAACACTTTAAAAACTATCAAATAAATATATATGTATCAGTGGCGAAGGGTGAAAATTTTAGTTAAGCAAGCCGGTAAATTAAGGGAAGCCTGTATATACATTTAAGGAAGCCGATATATAGGTAATTTCACTATCAAATTTTAATGATGACCTTTTTTTTGGTCCATAAGATGTCAGAGCTTGTTTTTTGCAATTTTAATGCCCAATATATTCCTGGTGACCTTTTTTTTAGCTCTCACACCTTGTTTGACTTTGTTTATTCGAGCTCCACATTTTACTGGCGAGCTTTTGGTTTAGGTGTCGCCACTGATATGTATAACAGTATAAGAATCCACACTAACCTATATATGATCTTATTCATCCACGAGACCCCCTCCCTGCAAGGTGTGCACTGTCCACACGACTCATGCTTATAAAACATTATAAGACGGGCAATAGCTTTTACAATATCAGTCGATTTGTCCATTACTATGATTGCTGCTGTACCTAGGGATGTTTGAGCTGCTACCAGCCCATCAAAGTCCATAAGGACTGTTTCACATACACTGTGGAATTGAAATTATATTTTAATATTAATAATTTGGATATATTATGTGTTTTTTATTATCTGTATAATAATTTTTAAAATTTTGTATTAATTCTTGAAAATGGTACTAAAGGAAACACACAGTTGTAATGTTATTGAGATGTATGGTTCAGAAATATTTTTAATTTTTCTTGTTAATATTTCATAGATCAGATTATGAATACAATCCAATCACATTTAGGATTATATTTCAAAATCATTTACATTACACAAAAATAATAATAATAATAATATATTTTTATATCTCAATAGAATGTGACTACAAAAGATATGTCTATATAGACCGATACTCGTATGCTCTTAGCCTATATTTTAATATAAGTTTGTATAATGAAACTGATTTCTAGTCAGAAACCTGTAGAGGAATTTATTAAGAATTTTAAATATGATGTGTATCATAAAAAAAAAAACAAAACAAAATAATAAAAAGGAAGTCTAATTTAAAAAATAATTTTTAAAATCACTAACAAGCGCATATAAAAAAGCTACATACTCCTTAGGTATCAATGGTGTAGAAGAACCACCGGGTATAATAGCCAACAGATTGTCCCACCCTCCGGTAACTCCTCCCGCATGTCTCTCTATTAATTCCTTGAGGGGAATACTCATTTCCTCCTCAACAGTGCATGGAGTGTTCACGTGGCCTGAGATGTTAAATAACTTGGTGCCACTGTTACGCTGTCTACCAAAGGAAGCAAACCAGCTTCCACCGCGACGACAAATGGTCTGAAATTGATATATTTCTGTATTAACACAAGCATCATTAATTAACGCCTGTCGTGGCGCAGAGGCACAAGCGTGCGACTGTAAACGCGACAGGTTGTGGGTTCGATTCCCACTCCAGGAAATGTAAAATTTAGTATTTTCATTTCTTGGGTTTGGTAACAAGGCAAAGCGCGGCGTTGAGTTCCGCCACTCAACACGCAATGCTTAGTTTATAGTTATATTCGAAACTTTAAAGTGTGAAAATCACAAAAAATTACACACTTAGGACACAAAAAATGTTTTTAGAAAACATATAGAAATTTGAACACAGCAGGACTCGAACCCGCGTCTCTAGTCTCCCGTCCAATCGCCCAGACCGCGGCGCCGTGCATTATATATTACAGCTGCTTCAAAAGTCTTATACCCTTGTTACAATCTATATTTTATTTTGGAAGCCACTTTGAAAATATTTAATAAAAAGGATTTTATCTCGCCAAGCAATTCTCCTTAGCTAAAGAAAGAAATAATTTTTCGGTAGCAGAATTTTTTTTTAAATCTATCTACTGAGATGCTTAATATGGAGAACAAGACAAATAAGTTATAATTAAAATAAGATATATTTATTTTATAGTGCTAAAAAAACATTTCAAAAGGATTTTTTTATGTATGAATTTGTGGCATAAGCAGATAAAACATAATGAACTAGCTGTTTTGGTTATTTTAGAATATTTTGAATATTTCATAAGGATCTAATTTTCTTCCAAACGACACCCGACAAAACACAAGCGAATTGCAAACCTGACGAAATTAGTTTTTAAAAATATACTAACATATAAATTGGACTTTTTCATTGAGACTTTTTCAATGTCTATGTAAAAATTAAAGAAAGTCCCTTTCGATTTAGGTTACATGAACTTTGTTGCTTGTACATTTGAACTGTGACATGATTGAAGTTGTTTATCCTTAATACACATCACTTCACAATCACAATTTATGTAAATATTGTCTTACATTGATCTACTAAACATACTAAATCACACAATGGAAAATGAAGTATTTTGACTGTAGGTTTTCCCTAACAACTCTGTATCGATTTTTATTAAAAAATTCCTTTTATAATAAAATGAAAATTATATATTTTAAACTTACAGGTGCTACAGCAATAGTTTCCACATTATTGACAGTGGTGGGACATCCAAAAAGTCCCACATCAGCTGGGAATGGGGGCTTTAGGCGGGGCTTGCCTTGTTTACCCTCAATTGATTCAATTAAAGCAGTTTCTTCTCCACATATGTAGGCTCCGGCACCACGGTGCACAAATACATCAAAATCATATCCTGAGCCACAGGCATTCTTGCCAATTAAACCTGCTTGGTATGCCTGAAGTTAAAAAGAAATATTATTAAAAAAATGCTCCTTACATTAGATGACTATTCTAACTTCTGTTTGATAAGACAAAAAAAAACTTAAATAAATAAAAAGATAAAACTTTTGACAAAATAAAGACAGCTATTCCACATAAACATAAAAGATGAAGAATTTCATTGTCTTTGTTTATAAATCATATATTTTATGTATATTAGTTTATTATTATGTATATAGTATATATTGTACAATATCAATTGAATATTACCTCAGCAATAGCCACTTGCAAATTACTAGCTTCATTATAAAACTCTCCTCTAATGTAAATATATGCAGCTTGAGCTCCCATAGCCTTACCAGCGATAAGACAACCTTCTACAAGCTTATGTGGATCATGTCGCATGATCTCACGGTCTTTACATGTGCCTGGCTCTCCTTCATCAGCATTCACAACTAAGTACTTAGGACGCCCATCTGATGGCTTATTCATGAATGACCATTTCATACCAGTTGGGAAACCAGCACCACCGCGTCCACGAAGACCAGATGTTTTAAGTTCACCTATCAATTAGAATAATTGTTTTAATATATTTAAAAATGTAAAGTAAAAAAAAAGCCTTTTTTTGGTATAATATATATTATATATATATTTGCTTTTAAAATTTAATAAAGTCAATTGATTATTTTCATTATTTCTTTAAGTTGTGTAACCCAATAAAGGGAAATAATAATTATGTCTTCAATTAGCAATATCCATAATGCTAAATATGACTCACATATTTAGTTATTATTATTATTATTATACGTACTGACAATCCAATCTGTTCCCTTGAGCAGGATATCCTTGGTCATGAACCAGTCCCCACGGCTTAGTGCACCTTTCAGTCGCCAATCATGACGTCCATACAAATTAGTAAAGACTCTGTCGCTGTCTGCCAAAGGTCCAAACTTGGTCTTAGTGCTTTGTGTTTGTTGGAATCGCACAGAACCATTGTTGATGGTCAATGGTCCAATTAAACCTGCAAAAATCCGTCAAAATTATGTAAGCTGTCCCACTACGCACAAAAAATATTCAATATATTTTAACCGAATGATTTCACAACTCTAGTGTGCTTTATATTATATAGTTAGTATATAATGTATTTACCTAAATGGTTCTTCGAACCCTGAATAATTCTCGCCAGGGCACCAGCCATTTTCCTATTTTCTGGAAAAAAGTAACTTTATAATATTGTCATTGAAGTGTGTCAAACTTATGTCAGAATTATGAAATACAGCTTCAGTAATCAAAATATGTACAGATTCAAAAAAATTTTTCCAAACAGATAAAAAATTGCGTTTATTATTTATTAGCAAATACGCTAAATATTGATATATAAATAATTTGAAACGTACAGACATTAAACCTAAAATTTGATAATTATTATAAAATATTCATTTATATTTTACTTCCAATAAACTATTTAATGGTATGTTAACACAACGCGGATGTCAAAAGTCAATGAATTTGAAAATATACAAAAAATTAACATAATTGATAATATTGTTTTATCGCAGAGTGGAACTACGTATTTATTCACACGTATGATAAAATTCATTATTTTACATAAGATATTGTTGTAGGCAGTATATTTTATACAATACCTATACATTTTTAAATAACGTAATAATAAATAAATATGATTTTTTAATTACTTTACTGATAAGATAAAAACATTTATTTAAATTACTTTTTTATATGTCACTTTAGTTTTACTCTTAACTAGGTAATTGATGTGATTAAGAATGGCGGCTGTAATTCCTGCAGTAACCAAATTATCTAATAGAATAATAAGAATTCTTGGCTGCAATCCCAGTCCTATGACCCTACAAGGTACAAATACTTACTTAATCGGGACCGGAAAAAAGTATGTATAATACGAAGTACTCTAAATTAACGAATTAAACTTTTGTTTCATTTATAGTATAATTAAAAATTAAATTAATGTGTCTGTTCATTATTTATTTATAATTTAATTGAATCGTGTTACCAATCTTTCAGTCGTATTTTAGTTGACACTGGTGATAAAGATGTGAATGATTATCAGAAAAATTTAATGGAAGTAGTTAAAAGTGAACATGCTAACATTGAGCACATAATTGTTACACACTGGCACCATGATCATATTGGTGGTGTAGAAAATTTATATGGAACCATTGCAAGTTTGTAATATTCCTTTTTTTTTACAGAAGTATAAAGTTATGTTAAATTAATGATTAGTTTTTATAATATATTGAATTTAATCATGATATAAAAATAATATGTAATATTGACAATACTTATTATACAAATTTTAGCAGATCCAAAAATTTGGAAGCATAGAAGAGATGTAAATGATGGTCCTGATAATGAATTACCTAAAACATTGCCATTAAGTTGGCTGTCAGATGGTCAAGAGATCAAAGTAGAAGGTGCTACTTTAAAAATTCATCATACACCCGGCCATACTACTGACCATGTTGTACTTACATTATTAGAAGAAAACATTCTTTTTAGTGGTGACTGTATATTAGGTGAAGGGACTGCTGTGTTTGAAGACTTATATACATATATGCAGAGTCTGCAAAAAATATTAGATTTAAAGCCTGAAGTTATTTATCCTGGACACGGTAATGTAGTTGAGGTAAGTCAAATTATAAAATATATATATATAAGAATAGTACTCCATTTGTCTATTACATTAAATAATAATAAAAAATGTTTTATCTGTATTTCATTATATATAAATTAATTTAATTTCTAGGACCCAATAGAAAAGATTCAATACTACATAACACACAGGAACCAAAGAGAGTCACAAATACTTGAAGCATTAAAAGAAAATATGGATAAGCAATTAAATGAAATGGACTTAGTTAAATTAATATATGTTGATATTGCAGAACAATTATGGCCAGCCGCTGCTTACAATGTGAACCACCATTTAACAAAACTAACCAAAGAAAATAAAATTAAAAATATTAATGTTGACGGAGAGAATAAATGGCAATATATTGGTTCCAAAAGTAGTTTATAATAGTTACAATATTTCTGTGATTATACACAAATATGGGTCTGTTGCAATGTTGAAAAATTTATTTTGTTAACTAACATAAGAAAAGTTGATTGACTACAATGTTATAAAATTATTAAATCTCTTAAGGGAAGTGGTATACATTTTTTAATTTTATATAGTTCAAAAAATATCTGAAAAAAATTAATTTCGTTTTTTTTCTTCTAAATAAATAATATCAAAAACATATTGCATAAATAAACCAACCTATCTATTGCCATTTTGGTAATTTGCTTTATAAATAATTCATAATGCTCAACACTTGTTATACTATACTACATTTCAATAAAAGAATAATATTTTCAGTTGTTTTTATTCTTATCACACAAGACAAATAACAGAAATTGTTTAACATAATACATTGAGATTAGGTTTAAGTTTAACTTCCCTTATATGATACATCATCATATTTATATGAAATATAATCATATTATTATGATATATAATCACATTTATATGATACATAATCATACTATACTATAACAAATTACTGTATTCTTTTTGTAATATTTTTGCAATCGGCCAATTTTATACAGATTGTGATTTTCAACTATTTTTTTAAAATTTTATTGGCTGTTGTATTTTATAATTGGATAAGAAGTTAATTACTGTTTTTTTTTTAAGAATAAATCACTTGTATACATATATTAGGTATTTACCATCAATGTCATGGTACAAAGATATAAAAAAAATTGGACGAGTATCATATGATAATACATAATTATGTAAATTCAAGCTTTCAATATATATAATATATAACTATTAAATCAACTGTTGGATACAGAAAATTATCTGGTTGAAAAAATAGAATCTTATGTGAAAATTAAGTAAACATAATTTTAGGTGATTTTTGACATTTCATTATTAAAATTTTTAAGAAATATATTCAGATTTATTGTTATACAATTTGACAATAATCTCATATTTTTTTAAACAAAATAATAATTCATGAACCTATTTACTAAATCATACATATAATAAAGATGCAAACAGTTTTCATTTCATTTTTTTTAATTTTACAAAGCAGCTCAGTTCTTAGTAACTATGATGAATTGAAGTTAATCCATATATATTTTAATGCAATGGATTTTTATAAAATGTACCTAATTTTGTGTAAATTTAAATATAACTAAATATATACAATATTTTGCTTAATAGCAAAACGTTCTAGATGAAAAAAAGCGGCAAATCATGATGCTCTTATTTCTATTTGTAGAAAAACAAGTAATCTTACAATATCGATACTTTTATAACATCGAATAATCACTATAATATAATTAAATATTTAAATCGATTCCATAAGGTTATTTGAAATTGTTATTTTTTTTAAATTAGGTGATAATTTGTTTATCACAGTACAAAAAAAAAAATAATTTCAATTATATAGTAATCTACAGATACATAATTAACATTTGATCAATTTGAAAAAAAAAATCGATTATGCTGCATATGTTTAGTAATATAATAAGTTGATATATCGGAAACGCATGATTTCAAATTGGGTATTTTTCATTTTAACTTTTATTTTTTCATGTTTTTTAGATCGTTTTTTACCTAAATACATAATATTAAAATAAAAAAAAAAACTTAGTTATGTATATTAACATATTAACCGTCTGTCTGCTTGTTACAGATTTCATAATGAAAATATTTAATAAAGTATAGTGTACACTTTATAAACTCCTATAACAGGAGTATATGATATTTACTGTCGGGGTCGTTTAGGAGGCGGCATAGCGAAATCTTTATATCTTCGACTTTCAATATAATTGAGAAGAATTTCCTTTGTTACTGGTTTTTGTATGGATTCCATTACAGCTGAAGAATAAAAAAAAAATTATTTAAGTCTCTACCACGCCAAGCGTCCACATAACATGATTCTTATCGGCATACATTTTGTTTTGTTTTTTAACTCTACGCTGTATACGACATTAAAATTTTGCTTACCGCAAAGTTTTTCGCAATCTCTCAAATTTTAATCTGGCAACCTTTTTTAGCTGCCATATTTTTATTGAACTTTTTTTTGCAAACTCATTCTAAAGATTTTTCTACTTCATTTTTTGTTGTATCTCTAATCTACTAGAAAATGCCCCAGTTTATTATATTTTTTTATAATTTATAAAGCTGGTGGGGATCGTGTTATATGGACGCTTCGCCACTTACATACATATATATTTTTCAATTGTAGAAATAAATAAAGATTCACTTTTATTATATAATAAGTGATATAACGATTACATACCTGTAGCTGTTTTAAAACTGTTAGGAAAAGATTTGTCGGTACGTTCTCTCATGAGTACCCAATAACCATTTTCAAATTTGCATTCAATTATTTTGTTGTTTAACTGTTTAATTGCTGACGTCACCTTTATTTGGCCGAATGGTTTGTCAAATTGTCCTACATATAGACAACCCACTTTTTTTGTTAACATTCTGAAATTCGATTAAATTTCATTACTATAATTTTTGACTTCACGCTGTTTCCCCGCACATAGCATGGTAAGGCAGTGTAAGACACCTGTTCTGTTAACATTTACGTTTCCCACTTTCCACTGAATTGAGGCATTACGTTTTGAGTGGCAAAACTCAACACTGTGCTTTGCCTTGTTACCAGAGCCAATAAATGAAAATATTAAATATTTATACCAATGAATAATAAATATTTTCATTTCCTAGAATGGGAATCGAACTCACAACCCGCCGCGTTTACAGTCGCACGGTTGTGCCTATAGACGTATATTCAAAGGTAGCGTTTAGTTACGCTACTCAAAGCGCTTTTTCCATTCGGGGAATGACCATATTTGAATTATTTTCATTCGCTCTCGTAAGGCAAAGCGCGGAGTTAAGTTCCGCCAATCTACACGCAATATCTCAAACTCGGGCGGGCATTGCAAAGCGGAGTGTCATGACAATAGGTTCTCTCTGACTACTCTGTTATTCGGAAAATGACGTAAAACTGCAAAATATAACACAAAAAAATTACCCCATGCCGCCTTCTGTTTCTATCTTCAATTTAAAGTCAATACTGTTCATATCGCTGGGCTTCCATTTGAGCACTTCCGGACACGTGCCCGCTACGTAACCCTGTGGATTATATATTATTATATTAACTAGTGTTCCCATTGACGCGTTAACAACGCGTTGCCTAGTTACGCGTTAACAACGTATATGTCGCGTTATATAAACATGGAAGTCAAACCATGGTAGTGTGGGTAACATTTATTTTATTAATTTTATATATTTTTTATTGCATTATTTTAAAAAGATATTATCATTCTTCATTCCTTCGCTATAAAAAACTATAGGTGTGCCAAGTTTCATGCTCCTCTGTCCGCATAATTTTCGTACAAAGGGGTACAAAATTTTTGCTTCACTATTGATATATAGATACTTGTCCAAATAAGTTTCATATAAAGAGTCGATATATTTGGAAATGAATCGGTGAGTGCAGAAACAACAAAAGTAAAAAAAAATGCAAAAATTCGTACTTTTTACTCCTTCCAGCAAAATTTGTAAATCCAGACTTACGTTGTTTCTGCACTCACCGATTCAATTATTAATAAAATAAAATAAATAAATAACCATTTGTGAGGGCTGAAAAATCAATCCATCGGGTTCATGTTTCAGTGTTCTCGCAAACTTTTCTTCTAAGAGATCTTTTGTCATAGTCAGATCCCAGAATTGTTTTAAAACAATACGAAACGGTTCGTCCTCTTTGACTATCATGCCACTGCTTATTGCACGATCTCTGTTGACAAAACAAAATAGTAAAATATATATATTTTTTTCAACTTCACGCTGTATCCCGCATATAGCGGGGTAGGCAGAGGGAACCAGAGAATCTAGTGTTAAGACACTCCATTCTCTTTCAACATTTCCGTTCCCCACTTTCTGCCAAATTGAGGCATTGCGTGTTGAGTGGCGGAACTCAACGCCGCGCTTTGCCTTGTTACCAAACCCAAGAAATGAAAATACTAAATTTTACATTTCCTGGAATGAGAATCGAACCCACAACCTGTATATTCAAATCTTTGTTACTTAAAATCCTTCTAAGTGATAGCCAATTAAGTTACATACATTCATATGGAGAAGTCGAAATTTTTGTTTGTTGCAACTTACGCCAAACTAGCCTGTCGTGGCGCAGAGGCAAAAGAGTGCGACTGTAAACGCGACAGGTTGTGGGTTCGATTCCCATTCCAGGAAATGGCATTTTTCATTTCTTGGGTTTGATAACAAGGCAAAGCGCGGCGTTGAGTTCCGCCACTCAGCACGCAATGCCTCAATTCGGCGGAAAGTGGGGAACACAGTGTCTTAGCACTAGGTTCACTCTGTCTACCCTGCTATATGCGGGATACAGCGTTAAGCTACGTATGTATGCATGTATGTTGCAACTTAAGAGGCTTGTTTGTTGAAATTTTTATAAGTTTCGAAATATATTTTTCTTATTTTAACTATTTGCTAAAATTTAAATCTAAAAGGCGGCGTTAAATTCCGCTTCTAAGGATATCTCCAATTCGGACAGAAAGTGGAAAAGTCGTATTTTAACACAAATCCTCTCTGCCTTCCCATTATATAAAGGAATTTTAAAAGAAAAAAAATCTTACCTCGGATTAATAATTTCAGTTTCAATACATTTTAACCTGACCGGGTAAAATGGCGCTTTGCCCACGTTGATGTTTTCAAATCTAATTATATCGTAGCACAAATACCTCGGCTGTTTTGTACCGTCTTTCTCTTCGTCTATAACTAATTCCTAAAAAATAAATACTTTAAAAATTTTTCATGAAGTAAAGCTATCGCGGCGCAGCAACTGTAGCGAATATTTCTTCGAGATTTCATTTTTTACCTGATTCATATGTCCCAAAATTTTCCATACTTCTTGCATATTAAAATGCTTTAATATGCAAAAAGTATGGAAATTTAAAATTTAACGTATCAAAGGGGTTGCCTGGAAGAGATCACCTGTGGTGATAAGGCCGCCTTTACACCAAAATTTTACTTACTGTCTTTGTTTTTCTTTTTGTTTTTTTGTTATAATTGTTGTTGGTGTGATAAAGAATTAAATTAATTAATTAATTAAAACGTGTACCTATGAAAGTAGGTGAGATAGAAATCTGAAATATATGTTTTATGGTACACCTACTTTCATAAGAACACCTTTTATTATACCAAAAATGTCAAAAATTTTGGGCCATATGCATCAGAAAAGGACAAAATCTTGAAGAATCACCTAATACGATTGGTTGCGGGTCCGATTCCCACTCGGGGGAATTAAACGAAATTAATTTAATCAGATTAATCGCGTATATTTTGGTATTCGGAAGTATAATTTTGGAAACCCGAAGTTTCGAATACTTACCGTAGTCGAGAAGTCATACCACCTTATGAATGAATGCCACCTTAGTCTACCTGTGATCATAGACGGTAGTCTGTTTTACAGTAGTAAAAGGTTCGAATCGTTCGGATTTGCAAAAAGTATTTCAGAATACTAAAATCAATGCGATTAATCCGGTTAAAATAGTTTCATTTAATATGTGTAATAATAGCGAAAATCACAAATCACGTTATGGAATGATTATATTCTAATTAATAATTAATTATTTTTATTTCTCCGTTCTATTATAACGAATTACAGCGTTGAGTTCCGCCTTTCAACATGCATTGGGTTCTGTTTGACGCGCTGTTTGGGAAAAAGGGTGAAGCTTAAAAATAAAGGTACATACACCATCCATAAGAGTATCACTTAGATGTCTGTTAGGATCTTTATTGTGTGGAAACGTGATATTGTTCACTTTGAAGACACAGTTGTCTCTGTCGATAAGATACACCTCGTCAACTCCGTCTATTAACATCATATATCTGTAAAAAAAAGAATTAAATTATATTAATTTTATATTACCATGTCCTGTTTTATAATTTTTCAAAATTCACTTTTTGCAATTATACCACTTTACGTAGGACCCGTCAATATTAAAAATCGAGGCCATCGTGCAGCATCTGACAGTAAAAGCCAGTTGTTGTGGGTTCGATTTCCATTTGAGGGAAATTATATTTAAATTATTTTCATTTTCTCGCTCTGGTTATGTGGACATAATTTGTCGCTGAATTGCACTGCACCAGGATGGACTTTAAAAATATTATTAAATACAAAATTAATACCTAACACCATCCGCCTTCCAAGAGACTCTATATGGCATTAAAGACAGATTCTCCAAATTTTTCAAATCCATTGACACAGGTTGAGATCCAGGGAAGTCGGATCTTTCCCATTTGCAGAAATTCTGTGCTTTCTCTTGTATTTCCCTCACCCTCGGCTCTTGGTTGAAATACGTCACCCCATTAATATAAGGTATAAATTCCTTCATAGCTGGTAGTTTCTTCCTTGACCTTCTAAAATATTGTGATTTTTTTATTTCTATTTTTTTGTAAGGTAATGTAATATATTGTTTATATTTATTATAATAAAGAAATTGGCAAATATTAAATCAGATTTTTTTTAGCTTCATGCTATATCCCTCACATAACAGGGTAAGTAGAAGGAGTCTGAGAAGCTAGTGTTAAGACACTTCATTCTCTTAAGATTTCCATTTCCCACTTTCTGTCAAATTGAGCCCTTGCATGTTGATTGGGCCAATGTTGTATACGATTAATCAGGCTTACAGGTGTCCCATTATAATGGGACACCAGTAAGCATGATTAATCGTGAGTGCAACCCCCTTTGGACAAATGATTATTTCAATTATTTTTACTTTTCAACTCAACACTGAATATCTCAATTTTGGGCAGGAAGTGGAGAACGGGGTTTCTTGACATTTCTTTCTCTCACACAATGCAAATGAAAAAAAAACGTACACTGTGTATTCATATATTTTAAATTTATTTTACTTACTTTTTAGAAGGTGTTGGAACATTTTGAGAAAATGTAGGTGCATCATCATCATCATAGTCTACCTCTTCCTCTAAAATAAGCCTTAATTTTAAAGTGTTATTCAAACACATGATAAATTTATTTAGAAATATATAAAAGCTTGGAATGCAGCAAAACTTGAATCACTTTAAAGAATATTAAAATATTTAACAAATAGAATTCTCTCTTGCCAAATACAGTTGGTAAAATTTGTAAAAATATCTCTTAACAGAAAAGCTAACAAAAATAAGGTACAAGTGTTATTGATATAGGTCAAAAAAAACTGTAAGTTAATAGGCTATAAAAAAATGTTTCTAAGTAATCTTTTTCTTAAGACCTAATTTATAATATGTGTTATATTTAATACTAATGTTCCATGTGTTATTGGCCAATATGATACATACAGTTACTTTAATTTACCTTGCCTTACCTGAGATTTCTATTTCTTAATTTTACCAGGGAACACACTAATAAATGATAAATTCCAGCTGGTGAAATAAGTTGTAATATATTTATAAACTAAAATGAATAATTAAGTAACTATTTAACATGTCACACAAGAATGTTTAAAATTTGGAATTGGGGTAAAATACATAACTATTGCTTAGTTGCATGTTAAATAAATCACAAATTCAGACATTTACATAGAATTACAGAGCACAAAAAGCTAAATGTCCTCACCGATACACCAATCTGGCCGTGGTGGAGCACTGATAGTGTTTTCAACCTCATCATAACGTCTGAATAGTTCTTCTAAATAATCTTGCTTATAAATACCAGGTTCTCTGCATTGTAAACATTTTTGTATATGTATGTGATATTTAATATAACAAATAGTGTTAATGTAAAAATTAAATCACCTCCTTTTAGCAAATTCTTCTATAGCTGCTTCTAAGCTCCAATCTTGTTGTTCAATTAAATATGATATTATGAGAAAACCAGTTCTGTTAAAACCATGGGTACAGTGTATTCCAATTATGTCATCAGGTTTCTGGTCCATAAATACATTAACAGTCCTTATGAATTTTCTAAAATACAAGAAACAAGTATTAATGAATAATAAGAATATAGTGTAACAAGTAAAAGATGGTAGCAACTGTAATTACTGTGTTTGTTCCAAAGAAGGTGTCTCTCCATGTCCACGACATTTTAATTTTAAATATCTGCAACCATATCCCTCTATTTCAGCTTTGTCATAAAACCGAGAAGTATTTGTTAAATCTATCCACAATCCAAGCTTTTTCTGAAAGAAAATTAGCGCGTGAAGATACAAAAATTAGAATACTTGTTAGTAAATGTAAGTTTACTTCACTACACGTTTTAAAAAGTATCTTACTTTGTATCTTCTTACGCTATCAAACAACATTTTTGGTGTAAATCGATTCATTTCTGGAACCTTGTCATTGAATGCTGAGCTGAGTGGCGTTTTGAATGCTAAAAACTGGCCTATAATGAGTTGGTCCGCCTTTCTTGGGCACTTCAACCATCGATTTGGTAACGGTCCTGGGTCTCCTTTATCGGACATATTCCGAGTTTAATTAACTTAAGTATGATGATACAAAATAATATGTTTTTACAATGCTGTTGATAGCCAATAAATTTCAACAATTATATAAATTACAACAAAATATGGATAGGGCAATCAACAACAATAATTTGACAACTAAAAATTGTAATTGACAAAAAGTAGACATTAGGCACAGACTAAACTATTTAGTAGATAACTAATTTTGTAGATAAAAGTAGATAATTGGTTTATAAGATTTACCAATTCAGAAAAAGAAATATATAAGAAAAAAAAATCGTTTTTATTTAAGCAATTTTTTTCACAAGACTAAATTCAGTAATTTATAAATTTAGTAAATGTGTAATTACATATATTAAAAATTAAAATAAATTAAGCTAATATGAATAAAGGAGCAATAAGTATTTAAGCATAACGAGAGATTTAAGCACGGTGGGAATTACTCAAATATACTGAATGTGAAATTAGTAACATAAGAAGATCTTCACAAGATTATTTTCGTAAATTTACTTTGAAAGTAAGAGAGTGATATTTTATTTTATTTTTTCGTGTCGGTTTGTTATTTTAACGTTTTTATTGTTACCAATAAATATAATTTATCCTGGAATTTTATTGTATCAATGAAAAAGACGATTTGTTGTTGATGATGTGATGTTGTGTGTAAGTGTTGATGGTCTATGAAAAAAATCTATTTAAAATTTGATAACTCTCAAAATATAAATTTATAATCTGTACCATATCAAGTATTTTTGGCTGTTGACAGTGCTAGTAACTTAATAGCAAGTAGTAGATATCGTTATCTCTTTTTATTCTCCACTTTTGAAGTTATTAGAAAGAGATGCCAAATAATGTAAATATTATGTTGGCGGCGCTCAAAGTTGGTATTTGCCCAGAGGCAGCCTGCCATTTTGTAAAATAGAAGGGAGATAAAAAATAGTTTTATGGTGTTAAAATTTTACATAAACGTCGTTGCCATTTATTTAAGGGCTCAAAACAAATGTTTAAATGGACGCATCGTCCATTATAACTCAAGTGTCACGGGATGACGAACAATTAAACAACTATGGATCCGACAGAGGTAAAGCTAAACTCAGATACACCTGTTACCCACTTCCATCAAATTAGAGCGTATAATGTTACCTTCTCATGAGAGTCCTATATTTGCTGATCGTGACCAATTTCTTGCAAGCGGATTGTTAAGCGACATATCCTTGATTAATGTTTACCGTGAGAACAAAACTGAGGTAAACAATTGAAACGTGTTGCTGCGATAACATTCTTGCAAACAACCTTGAAAGCTTGTTCTAACGTGAAACCTACATAAAATATAAGGAGCTTCCTAGTGTGTTTTAGTGCCTTGTGTTTACGTCCAATGTTTTTTGTAGGGCCGACCCCTGGCGGACATCATATTGATGGAGATGGGACACCCGTATCGGGCTCCACCCCTGTGGGAAGTAAAAAGTCTAGCGGAAGTGGAGGTTTTCTACGATCCTTATTATGTTGTTGGCGAGGCGGGCGTGGCAAGGGTCCCCCAGGCGGCAATGGCACAAGCAGTATCGACGGCAGGGCTTCGCCCCCGCTGCTTGTTATGTCAGACCATACCCCCAGACCATTATTGCCACCTGTAAGACACCAGGATATGCATAAGAAATGTATGGTGATAGATCTTGATGAAACATTGGTACACAGCTCATTTAAGGTAAGGCATATTAGGATTAAATTATTTCTTAGAATGGTGAAAAAGCTTTTATATTTTTATTTAACTTTTTACTTAAAATAATTACATGTTTACATTTTATTACTCCAATATTCATACTGTTTTACTGTCATATAAATCTTTCCTTATTACTTTAAATAATAACAAACAAATCTTGTATGTTTTCAAATTAGACTTTCCATAAAATAATAATTTCTATTTGTATTTTCTATGGACAGTCAGTGCTTTCATTGACTTGCTGATAATTGATCTAAATGATCTAATATATGTCAATTTTGGAGTATTCAATAAATATAAAGCAAAAAATGCAAATTAAACAATATATTGAACAAATTTACAAAAAAAATATTGTAATAGTTCATTTGGATAGATATAGAGTAACAATACAATGATTACATACTACATTAAGTGCAGTTAATTGGTCAAACGCATTGTCTTAACACTATTAAATCTTTTATGACTCATTTCTATTCTTCATTTGTTTAAGTAGCATATACTGCAATTGTAAAGCTTTATATTTGGCAATATTTAATACATATATTAAAGTTTAATTAATTTCTAGCGTAATTATTTTGACTGAAAGAAAGAGAGAAGACTGGTTTAAGTAAGCATAATTTTTAGGGTTTTTATCTTAAAAAGTAATATTACCGCACACCCTAATAGTGTTACAACATCAGTGTTATTAATTCATAGTTTCAATTGGTGGAATTTATTTAAACTATAGTGTATTCAGTGTAAATATAATCTTGGGTATCTGACTTGCACTTGGTCAGTTTTATAACCAGCGACAATTTTTCTTATGCTGATAGGTAGATAAGTATATTTTATCTATATCCATATCTGATAACCTTGAAGGTCTTTCTTCATGTTTTGATTTTTATTTATTCTGAATCGGAAGTTATGTATGTTACAACATAGTTGATATAAGTAAAAATAATTAAATTTTATCACCTCCACTTGCAGTTCAGGTTGGTGGGTGAAATGATAATGAGGTTTCGATTACTATATTAGTGGACATATTTGTACCATACTATTAAAAATATGATTGTTTGTGAGGATGGAAGTTTGTTTCTCTTATGTAAAACTACTGAATGGATGTAGATGAAACTTTATAGTAATATAGCTTAATTTATAAATATTTTGTGTAATTTGGCCGTAACAATAATAATATTTCTAGTTCAAAATATTTTTTCATGAGTTTAGATAATGGAAGTGTAATAATAAAAATTATAAAGGACACTAAATGTCTATATGATGAAAAGCTTTGAATTATAAATAAAGTTTCTTTTTCACCATCAATCACAATTATGTATCTTGGTTATTATTTGTATACTGATAATTGATAACATAATCATTAAACAACCAACAATATTTACTTTGCAATTGTATGTTTATATGGAAATATACAAACCTGCTCTTTCCATTGCATATGGTTTTGATAAAGTATTGTTTATAAAATTATTCCTAGAATTCTTATCATATATTCATATTAGAACCATTTTTTTTTATTTTTTTTATTATTTATTATTATCTTTAAAGTATTTTCGCGCGTTTCAATTGATATAATAATTAGTCTGTAGTAAGTCATCTATTTAGTTGTTATGCGTATTTTGTTTAATTGACGCAAAATATTTTTTGAATTCTTATCTTAATTGTAACTAAAAAATAACTGACGATATCTGACATTGATTACTAACACAGGGAATTCCCTTATATTTCACGAATGACATTTGAACTCGCAACTGTTGCGAACAATCAACTTGTGAATTGATTATTGCGTTGATTGTAGTGTCTAATATCTTCATACGTTTGCATAATTGAATGGGTGACATAATTGTTAAATTCCCTGTAGGAATATACAAGCTAGTGACTAATCACTCTTTGCGTGTCTGCTTTTTTTTGACAAGCTTCTGTCGTATATAATTATGTTTTTTCGTTTCCTGTAAGCAAATTTGAACTCGTAATCTCGACGTGCGTTAATGGTTACGCGTTTCCCGTTAACATGCTATCGTATCTAAATATATTTCTCAGAACTCGAAACTATTGTTCTCTCGTGATTCGACTTGTTTTTTCCATTTCTATAAAGGAATTAGAGCATGCCGAAATATAAAGGGTCTCTTGGGTAACGGGACAAATGGCAAAAAAAGAGCGAATACTGCTTTCACAAGATTAATCCGGTATTGAAAAAGATACGTTGTTCATGGAATTGAACTAAATTAAAGATTAATTTTTCTCTATATTTATTATACGTATGTTAATCATACTTTATAGAGTGCTATATAATTATAATGAATACTGGTTTCTTTGCAACAAAAAGTTATAGAATTCCTAAAAGTAACAAAATAGTTCTTTCTTTTTTTTGTATATTATCTATAATTCTATAAAGTTTCATCGACGTAAAAATTTTTTATCCATTAATCCAAACATTTGTATTTTTAGTATTAAAGTAAAATTTAGTATTTAAACTGCTTCACGGTTTTGTATGCTTTATTAATTACAATTCAGTCAAAAATTTGTCTACCTTCGCCAAAAAACGTAACCTATTAAACATTGTTCCAATGCAGATGCATTGAATTGAGGCCATTGTATTTCTAGTATTTTTCAATCTGGGTCAAACTTACTTTTTCATCTAAAATGTTAATATTTTCCCTTGTTATATGAAATGTTGAAATATTTTAAATTATTTCTCATGAATAGATGTAATATACAAGAGCAAACAGTTTTTTTTTAAGTTAATAAAAATTTATAGTAGTTTACCTTATAATACGCATTTGTACATTTTTGTAACTATACCATTAGGTTTAAATTCAATTAATTTAATTAATTTTTGTTAGTTTTATGAATAACTATGAACTATTTGGAAATTTGCACATGTGTCCAAATCCGATGACAATACAGTATTTTCTTATCATCAACCTAATATATTGATATTAGGTTACAACGATCAAAATAATGCAAAATAAATTTAAACATGTTTTTGTTAGTATTTTCTAAATCTACTTTGTTATTTGTAAATAATATTTCGGCGCAAATATACACAAATTATGTGAGAATTACCTTAGTTTATAAGTCGAATGACTTTATAATTAAAATATTCTATTAGTTTCCGCCTCAGTTCACTTCCTTTAAAGCGAAATCGAAATTGGTTAAGTAGAATTCGTACAGTTAAATACGAAGATTTCTGTACTTCCACTATTCATTTATCTCACCTTGTGGAGGGATCCATATTATAGCATAACGTAGTATAAAAATATATTTTTAAAATATCTAAATGCAATATATATGTAGTTAGAAGCAACTATTTTAGTCATCTATGTATATAAAACGCCCGCGTTAGTGAGTGACTGACAGACATCGTACAGGTGAGATTGCTAGACGGCTGAAATTTGGCATGTAATGTAAGTGTAGGGGAGCACTAAGAGACGATTTCTCGAAGTTGTTATAGTCCACAAAAACGAAACCGCGGGGTACAGTGTTGGGATGAAGTGTGTCATAATTTATTAGGTGTAACTTTTTCTTCGAAGTATTTATTGTGTTGTTCTATTAAATATTTTTAATTAAATATTCTACAAACCAGCTTTATATCAAAATGAAATTCACATTTAAATTCTATTTGACTTAGACTTCTTTTTAAAACTATGGCTTAGTAACAGATAACTATTATATTATCTTTTCTTTTAAATATTCATACTTAAGTAAATACTCGTATGTGCTCCAATTGGAAAACGTCAACGTTAAATAACTTGTAGTTGCCGTTTCTTCTATTATTCATAGATATGTCGTTTTTAGTTTCACCCGATATATTGGGTAAATTTACGTAAAATTGTTTGGTTAGGTAGAAAGGAGAGCGCGAACAGTGGAGATGAACGTTAATGCAAATTTTAAAGGGGCACCTTAAACCTACACTTGGGTCGAAGTCCCAGGCACTCCTCTCTCTGCAACGTGATGGGCCCGGCAATCGCATGGTGAATCCATGGATTGCTAAGGAGTTTCTTCTCTTCTCAATAAAAAAGGCCAATCTTAACGTGTCCAATATACTGTAGAAAGATAATACAATTACAAGGTAGCGTTGGTATAGTTTTAACTGTGTCAAACGTGCTGGTCGCTGCAAAAGGGGTGTGCGCTGACCCCCGATATTTTAAAAATAGATTGTATGATATTATATTACGTAAGTCGAACTATATTCATTTATCTTTGAACATTCATTGAAACTCTTATAAGTAATGTATTTTTATATTGAATCTTGAAAAGAATTTAAATATGTGGCCAATACATTGGATTTAGAATATTTAGCAGTTTTTATGGTAACCTGTGCCTAATCATTTAATAAGCCTAAAATATATATTGTATTTCTTTTTTTTCAACTTCACGCTGTATCCCGCATATAGCAGGGTTGGCAGAGGGATCCCGAGAACCTTGTGTTCGAGACACTCCGTTCCCTTTCAAAAAAAATCGTTCCTGACTTTCCGCCAAATTGAGGCATTACGTATTGAGTGGCGGAACTCAACGCCGCGCTTTGCCTTGTTACCAAACCCAGAAAATGAAAATACTTCATTTCCTGGAGTGGGAATCGAACCCACAACCTGTCGCTTTACAGTCGCACACTTGTGCCTCTGCGCCACGACAGGCGTTACTTAAAATATTTAACGGACCCAACATCATACTAGCATAATAGGAATGTCTTTGACTATACCACAAGTATTAGTTGTGTAGTAGGAATGTATTGACGATATAGTTGTCCATTGAATTTTTAATCAGAGGAATATTAATATTTATAATATACTTAGAGGTTTCTCCTCGAGTAGAAAACATGTATGTATGATGTCAATAAGATCTTTATCTTAGCCCACAAATTGTGGTCATTGATGAGGGTGGTGAACTTACATGCGAAAATTGACTAAATATGAAGAGAGTATAGTTTCTATTCTAGTTTTATTAAAATGGATTCGGCAAAGATCATTATCACATGTATCTATACTCCATACTAATATTATAAATGCGAAAGTAACTCTGTCTTTCTGTCTGTCTGTCTGTCTGTTACCTTTTCACGCCTAAACCACCCAACCGATTGTGCTGAAATTTGATATGTAGATAGTTTGCATTCATAAGAAGGACATAGGCATATTATTTTTTGGAAATTCAACCCCTAAAAGGGTTACAAGAGGTGGCAAAGTTTGTATGAGAAAAATATTTTTATTGCACATTTTTGCATGAAACTTTGAATTAATGCTTTTTGGTACAAATGATGAAACACGTATTTCAGGGTTTTTCGAAATTCACCCCCATTGGGGGTTAAAGGGGGTGTTTACAAATTTCACACCTAAACCACTTAACCAAGTTTCACAAATAGTCTAGACCTTGGGAAAGACTAGGCTACTCTTACCATGTGGCGCGATATAACCGAATTCCAAGCGGGCGAAGCTGCGGGCGGAAAGCTAGTACTTACATAAATACGTGTCAAGTGCCTTGCCCTTCTTTCCTTTCAAACTTTTAATCTAATCATACGTCCGTTAGTCCAAGGTGGATTAGTTCAAATTGTTAGCACTCTTCTACAGTACGAGGCGTTCATTCCCCCTTTCAATATATATTTTTTAAACGGGCATGTTTATTTGCATGTCTTAAACTTTGTTATAGAGCGCCGTAACTCTTAGTTTAGTTCGGTCGTTATTTAACTGACGTTAATGGATCGAGTGAGTTTCAAATTGGAGCATCGCGGATCGGACTTGTAATGGATATTATGAAAACTTCCTTCTTTGCTAACGTAATAAGATTAATAGTTATTTTTATAATTAGGATAAAAAACGTGTTTTCCCTATAGCTCTTCGGTGTTAGAGGGCAGCCAAGTACCCCAAATATTCTTAATTATTTCCGGAAATGAAATTAAAAGCAACACGGTTAAATTATCGTCCTGTTATCCTAGTCTTTTTAGCAAAGACATCAGAGTCATGATATGTATTTTATCAGATTCGGGCACGTGTGTAAATTTTTAAATCGGATGGCAAGTTGATCAAAATAGCGTTGCAAAATTATCTTTTCATATATAAAAAATGTATTAAAAGATATATTCATAGCATAATGGATTGGCATAGACATTTTTTTTAAATATCAGTTAAAGCTTAGATTTAATGTAAGCTATACTAAATAGATATATTAAACGAAACTATAATATTTATTATTATTAATTATAGTAATACACCCCAAACAGTTTTTATTCGAATGATTTCTTTTTATATTATAATGATAAACGCAAAAAGAAAAATCGCGTTATTCGCTGGATGGATCCATCTAATCTATCAAGACGGTTGTGAGTCAAGTTATGCAGCTCAAGTGGGGACGTAGGAATTAACCCTAATTAATTAATTAACGATAGCGCTAATCTTCCTTACGTGGAGCTTACAAGTTGCTGTATTATATATACGTTTGAAATAGTTTATGATTTTTTAGTAGAATGGGCCTTACATTTATTTGCATATTTGTTACCTATACATCTTTACATAAATACGTGAAGCAAAAGCTTTTATATAGAGAAGGAGTGCAGAATGCTAATATTTTTTTATATTATGCTTAAAAAGTATATTAAATTAATAAAATAAATGTTATACACACTACCATGGTTTGACATCCACGTTTATATAAAGTGACATATACATACATTGCTAAATACAACGCGTTGTTAACGCGTCAACGGGGACATTAGTTAATATAAGACTTAATTATTAAGTATATGGAAATAAAACTATCAATAGAAAATTTATAGGAAAAAGTCAAACAATGTTTCGCGTTTTTTTATAAAAAAATATCTTTTTAAGTTATCTTATTCTTATGGATATTAAGAAAATAAATATAATATTGATGAACATATTCAATGATACAAACAGTTTTCATATAAGCCTCTACTTTCATACCACCCACCTTTTAACCCACCTCATGTTAAAAATACATGTGAAGCGATCAATTCCATTTCGCAATTAGATGCCGCCAGTATCGACATGAGAAAATATATCTAAAAATATGCTGCGTAGTTAAAACAGTTACTAGGCGTGTACGCGGATTTATAATCTTTGTTACCCACATTGTACGATATGCAATAGTTATTTTT
This sequence comes from Philaethria dido, assembly GCA_033558755.1. NCBI lineage: Eukaryota > Metazoa > Arthropoda > Insecta > Lepidoptera > Nymphalidae > Philaethria > Philaethria dido. The sequence continues at coordinate 1,610,985 of JAKGSA010000033.1, read as the reverse complement.
ATCTGTTCATAAAGATGTAAGAGGATAATGTATTTATTTCCAGTTACGTTTCTATGTATGTTTGTAGGGAGTAACCAATTAATATAAAAAATATTTACTTGAAGTTAATAACTTTGTTTTTTAACTTCACGCTGTATCCCGCACATAGCAGGGTAGGCAGAGGGAACCAGAGAAACTAGTGTCAAGACACTCCGTTCTTTTAATATTTCCGTTCCGTTTCCGTTATATTATATTTATTATAGTACGTAATTGTATGATGTAAAAAGCAAAATTGCATTGACATTTGACACTAATCTTGTCTTTCTGTCTGAATTATCATAGATACAGATTTATTAATTCGCTTTTATTAGCTTCGCTCTAATATAAAATATGTTAATGTAAGAAAATCATATAATTCTATTTTGACCAACTTTTTGCCGTTGGATTTGGCTGAAAATTTGCACACGTGTCCGGATCCGACGCTAGAGTACTTATTGGCATATCATAAACCATCGGGTTTAGGATATCGATTCCTGCTAGGAAATTCAACATAACGAGAGAATAAAATAAGCGTGTTTCTTGTTATAGTTTATTTTTTAAGCTAATTTGTTAATATTTTAATTAAAAAATGTTGATTCTTTATGATTACGCCATCATGTATGTCTCAGAAGAAGTTAGAGTATAAATGTCATTTCTAATCGTTTTTACCTATAGCACCATTTTGGGCAACGTTATGTTTGCAAACCTATTTCTTATTCATATGTGAATCTGAGTAAAGCTAGCATTACCAAGCCCGTGATTTTGCAATTTGAAATTTAGTAGAGTATATGAAAAGACCACAATATTGATATCATGAATAATTTTCCTTTTACACTAACTTAAGTTGACCTTATTACCTAATTAGGAACGGTAAATAATACGCATTGATTACAGGGAATCCCATTGAAATTCATCCTCAACGTTGCGAGTGTCTATTGTTTGCTCACGAGTTATGGTCACGTATTATGAAGTTGATAGTTCCAAGGATGTTATTCTGGCTATCAAAATATTTTTGGTTATGCGGTTGCCGATATATAAATGTGTGCTTAAATATTATCAGGTCATCGTAGCTGTGCAGTGTCTGACTGTAAGGCAAAGGTTGTGGGTTCTATTCTGATTCGAGGAAATGATTATTATTTAATTATTTTTCATTTTTGAGTCAGGTAAGACAAAGCACGGAAGTAGATTAACGACACTTATCACGCAAGGTCACAAAATTGAAGCAAAAAATGGAGAATGGAGTGCCTGAACACTAGATTCTCTTCGCGTACATGATATGATTTATTATGTGCAGGAAATGCAATAACTAAGAAAAACTTATACTGAAAAGTTTACACATATCCAGTTGTATCACTGTTGGTTAGCTTATTACGTGTCAAGGCTTTGACCTTGGTTTTATTTGGCTGCAATAATCTAAGCCATCTGCTACACACCAGATATCATTCAATCATCTGTCAATCTTAATATTACCACTTTATTCTAGTGTTAAAGAGCTTTTAAGTTATTAGCGAGCTCTAAATAATCGATAGGCTTGTTTGTGATTATTTATACGATTATCACGTCATTGTGATACTGTTGGAATAATATGCCTGATAGAACTTGATGAGTGTGGGTTCAAATCCAGTAATATATTATTTATTTTTTTGAGTAATCTTTAAATTGATGTTGTAAATTCCGTCTGGCTATACAGAATGCAGTGTTTAGTTGGCTATTGAAATTACTGGAATTATATTTAATATGAGAATTTTGAAGAAATAATTACGTTTTTCTTATTCTTAAAGTCTGCTTATCCCATAAAAATGCAGTAAATGCGTGAACATACTGAACCATCGCGTCTTTGAATTGTAAAGCAAGGAATCCAATTAATGAATCATAGTATAGACAACAGCTATTAGGCCTCATAGAAAGGATACATATTTATGTCACACAATCATTGTTTTCCTTTTAAAACAAAGGAGTGAGACGTGCCGAGAAATGCTAAGATTGACTCTGAGCAACTTTACGCTAATGTGGTAGATATAAAACTAACATGCCAGCTAAATATATCGTGGGCTATAGTCATTAAAAATTATAAACATCTAGGTGTCATAATGCTATTCAACTGCTCAGGCAGATTCGTTAAGTATTGCCAGAATGATATACGATAGTCACACGATTATCTCAATTACACATCTATTTTTGACTGTAAACGTCAACATATCGAGTTAAATAGCTAGTTCAAAGGATATTATAGACAAGCAATAATTGTTTAACGCCTGTCGTGGCACAGAGGCACAAGCGTGCCACTAAGCGTAAACGCGACAGGTTGTGGGTTCGATTCTCACTCCAGGAAATGGAATTATCATTTCCTGGGTTTGGTAACAAGGCAAAGCGATTGAGTTCCGCCTCTCAGCACGCAATGCTACCCGCTGCCTACCCTGCTATATGCGGGATACAGCGTGAAGCTATGTATGTATGTATTAATGGTTTAAAACACTTAAAGATGTTGTAGTAGATTATGCGGTAGCTGTTGTTGCTTTAAGTAACATTAAGAGAATAACCAGTAGTTACTCAACATGCAATGTCTCGAATTCGGACGGAAAGAGCAAAATAGAGTATCTTGATACTAGGATCTCTGCTTACTTTTTAAAAGAATATAGCTGTTATCCATGGGCATGCACGTAAAATAAACAAACTTAATGAGGATTCACCATGGGTGACTGATTACCATATATATGAAATTAAGTTTTGTAGTACTTAAATATTAATTTAATAAATATTTACGCTTTTGTCGTATATTAATACTGTAGGAGGTTAGGGTAAATAAAACGGTCATTCGGTTTTATAAATTAATTATATTTCACCGAAAAGAAAGAGTACTCTCGAAGAGACTGCTTTTCGACTCGTAAGTACTAACACGTAAAGAACACAGTATGAGTGGCGGCAACCATTTTATAGTAAAAGTCAAAAGACATACTCATTATAAAAGATTAATTTTTGTATAATAATCGATTGACTATCTATAAAACAATTTAACAAGTCGGTTGACCAACTATAAAATCAATTGATATTCCAACAAATACAGCTTTATTTACATAGTTTGTGTCGAAAATGGTTGTAATAGAATAAGGATAGCGTTAGATATGTACATCCTATTTTTATGTTATATACTCTTATATAATATTACAGTTTTAATAATAATTTAAATCAATATAATTAGGTTAATAGAAAATAAATTGCAAAATATGTGATGTGACTAATTTTTGGGACATTCCCATTATAGTGAATTGCTCCGTTATTGACGTTACGACGTGACGTAACTGTGCATAACTGTGCATAACGTGTGCATACTGCATGTTATATATTTGACTTAAAACACGTTTAAGTTTTTTTTTTTTTACCGTGATGTATATAATATATAAACATAATATTTTTAAGACTATTTAGTCATTGTTTCCTGGATTTGGTAACAAGGCAAAGCGCGGCGTTGAGTTCCGCCACTCAGCAATGCCTCAATTCGGCGGAAAGTGGGGAACAGAGTGTCTTAACACTAGGTTCCTTTGCCTACCCTGCTATATGCGGGATACAGCGTGAAGCTATGTGTATGTATGTAGTCATTGTTTATTTAGAAATATTTGCAGCCTACATTGGATTGACATATTATATTTTGTACGTCACAATAGTGTAGGTCACGTAAATGTTTGACAAGTAACATCAAAGAAAGTCATGAATATGAATAGAATTTTTTTACTATTGTTGTGGCCCTTTTTCTAGCTTTTACTTTTTGTTAGCTTTGATATATCGTGTTTGATTGACATATATAATTTTTTCATCATACATATTATATAGCAGCCTAGTCGTATCTCGCGAATACTGAACCCGCGACTACGGGAAAATATGGAATTTTAAATTTTATAGTCCACTCAAAAGTGAACTATAAAATTTAAAATTCCATATTTTCCCGTTTTCGTAGGAATTTCGACGAGTCCAATTTTAGTGCTCCCTATACTTCTCAAGGAGCCTACAAGCTAAATTTCTTGTTGCTTTCTATGGCCAGTAGTTTCACTTGTACGTTGTCTGTTAGTAACTCCAGTAACGCAAGCGTTTTATATATAAGTATATAGATAAAACCATGTTTAATATGCTTAAACATTTATATATCTTTTAAATTTGAGTTTTTATTATTTCTGCTTGTGTCAAGAATATATTTATGGTCGACTAATTTAAGTAGAATTTTTATACTAATGCGTTTTTGATACATTTTTAATAAGCTGTGGAAAATGACGAAACCGTCTTACAAACGTTATGGTTTCTGGGACTGTTTATTTCTTATTTTTAAAATACTAACGTCGTACACAGGTTTATCCTAGTCAGTTTCGCAGCTAATAATTTTTTTCATTCAATATTTTGTTCTCTTGCTCGATATGCATAAATAAAGAGTTCAAACTGTTACTTCCGTTGAGATTTTTATATAGTGTTGATATTTTAAAATAACTACTATAAATAAAAACAAATTTGAATTATGACATTTTAGTAAATATATTGTGCGTATACTATAGAGGGCATAGTGGCACAGTGATGGTGTCCATATGGTTGTGGGTTCGATCCTCATTTTGTGATTATATTTAAACTAATTTCATTTCTCCACCAGGGAAGACAAAGCTCGGCCTTTTGACATTTCCGTCCCCCATTTTCCACCGAATTGAGGCATTGCGAGCGGAACCCAATGCCTTGTTACCAGAGCGAGGAAATGAACATATTAAATATTATTTAATATTTTCACACCCTGGAGTGGGAATCGAACCCACAACTTGTCGCGTTTACAGTCGCACGCTTGTGCATCTGCGCCACTACATGCTTCCATAGGCTTGTGCAATAAAAGATATATTTTTTATTTATTTTTATTACAGCCTATCAACAATGCGGACTTTGTGGTCCCTGTAGAGATAGACGGCGCGGTGCACCAAGTGTATGTACTGAAACGGCCGCACGTCGACGAGTTCCTGCGGCGGTGTGGCGAGCTGTACGAGTGCGTGTTGTTCACGGCATCGCTGGCGAAGTACGCGGACCCCGTCGCTGATCTATTAGACAGGTTAGTGTGGGTTCGATAATGTTATTGGGGGTCTCATCAAAAATTAAAAAAGTATTTATATATCTGTATATCGTTTAACAGGCGTTAATATGTTAATAAGTCGATTTGAGTATATTTATTTTTTAAATATGTGTAGGCAGAATTAGTTTTATTGGTACTGTGAATGAATAATTACATCAAAAAAAAAATCAAGCAAATCAAACACTTCTGGCAAAAAAGTATTTACAATTTATAGATATAACTAAAAAAAATATTTTCTCTGAAAAGTTTCATACTCGATTTATCAATATATTCACGCCTGGTACGAATATAACTTAATGGAAATCAATTATTTTATTCTGAAGCCTGATTTTTTTATTTTAAGCTGGGATATTACTTAAGTACAAGTATAAGGTATTTCATTATTTCTATCGTAGAAATATTTTAGTTCTCGTAGTAATAAACACGACTGTATGTGGAAACCTTTTATAATCACGACACATATAGTAATTAAATTTAATGTCAGCAGTAATTTTTTTATGTTTTTCTAGAATACCATTCTTTACTTACAAGTGGGTTTCCTTCTAAGCTTCTAAGTTCTATAAAAAATACAAAAAGTATAAAATTTGATTTCTTTTCTTTAAAAATATTTTTCTTATTGCGTGGAAAGAGGCACAAGCGTGCGACTGTAAACACGATAGGTTGTGGGTTCGATTCCCACTCCAGGAATTTAACATATTAAATATTTATAATAATTAGTATTTTCATTTCCTCGCTCTGGGGATAAGGCAAAGCGATGCCTCAATTCGGCGGAAAGGGAAGTACGGAAACTTTAGAGAACGGAGTGTATTAAAATTAAGTTGTCATGTTCCCTCTGCCTACCTTGCTGTGTGCGATAGGGCAAGGACGAAAACTTGGGACAAAGTATTCGTATCGTTATCGAAAGAATTTATATGGGAATTGAAAAGCGCCCCTACTGTGCGTAAGAGGAACTAAAGTTTTCTCATACAAAATGTTTTCGATAACTATTCGAATACTTTGTCGCAAGTTGTCGTGCTTGCCCTACGGGATACAGCTAAAAGATTTTTTTTTCATAGTTAAAAGAATATATAGTATTGTATAAATTGCAATATAAATCGGTTATATCTTCATAACATTCGTTCAGTTAGGTATTTCCCCATATTTGTAATGAGATTACACTGATCATTTAGATAAGGTGAGTGTAATGATTTTAGTTGAGTGTGAATGATACATACTCGTATGTATGTCATCGTCCTTTTTAACATAAAAATACTATTAGTTATTTAATTCATAGGTTTTAAGAAATACAATAAAAGTTTTTCTTAGGTTCTTGCGAATTTGGAACAGTAACAAACATTGATGATAAAGAATAAATAAATAAAAAATTAAATACTAAATTAATTATTGATATCTACTTATTGATGTTATTTTATAAAAAAGCAGGGAAATTATCAAAAAGTCTTATAAATCGGAAAAGGTGAATACTACACATATGCATGAATTATAAAACTTACTTCTACATTAAAACACAATTTAATTATCTACACCATTTATAGTAAAAAATAAAATGTCCGTTACATGATTAAATTAATTAAAGCAAACCCTAAGAAATATCTCAAATAGAAATTGCATAAAAAGAGCAACAAATGAAACTCTCGAGACTAAAAGGTCGAAGAGAGGCGTGAAGTGCCTTTTGTACGCTGCATTTATCGGCGAGTATGCGGGCCTCTTGTAAAGGGTTGTGAGAACTAATGGCCCAATAAATACGTATTGGAATCTAAATGCCGATTTCCAAAGCCGCAGTTTGTGGTTTCGTGATTCTAATTGTTCAAATTAAAGGCGATAATTGTTTTTTTTTTTTAATTTGTACAGACACACGGTTTTGTCTTTTTAAAACGTTTGTTTTTTTTTTGTTTTTAGTGGCATTGAACGATGTGTTAACAGGATGTCAGTCAGATTAACTTGGTTTAGTTTTATCTATATGTGATAGTACAGTTTACTTGTCTTTAAAAAGATTTGACAATATCGATGCTCTTTACAGATTAAAAAAAATCTCTATTAACTTAACCTTTATTTAATAGTTGAAAATATGTCAATTTTATTTAATATGATATATATTTTACAAAGGAATATTACAATATTTTTTTTAAATACTTTTTTAAACGTAAAACGCAAAGAAAGTAAGTAAGTAAAAGTTGAACAAAAAAAACATAATTCAACACTTGTGTTATAAATTAAAACTGAAAACTGAATATTCATATATAATTATTTAATGATATTGTAGTCATTATGTTTGAACTGTTGACCCTTGCAATAATACATTAGAAATATATTCAATTAATGAAATAAGCATGTATTTGATATACGCTTTTATATAAAGTGACATACACGTTGCTTAGGCACTGCGTATTTCAAGCATCAGTTCGTCTATTATTATGATTTAATTATGTAACTAGAATTATAATGAATACTAAATATAGTAATGAATGTCTAGAACAAGGTCAAAGTCAAGTAGAGATTAAGTACCTATATGTTATTGATGATATTTTTTATCAATAACATGTTAAGCTTGATTAAATCCTTCTTCATAATAATATATAGACACTCCCTTGCTATAATAATTATTTTCATCTTTGAAAATATTGTTTGTGTTGTTGTATATCGAATGTGTATTAATAGAATACATTTAGAATTAAAAAAAAACAACAGATTTAACAAAAGCAAACCCTATTATATATATTCCCACAGATATTTTTCTTAGTTGGATATCGAACCCAGTCTCTAGTTTAGTACTTAAACTTCCTATGTACTAGAAAGGCAGATAAAACATCTGATTAAAGTTCTCCTTTGCTTGCGGAAAAGTAATTAGTTAATATAGTATAGATGTCACTGTGACACAATGGTCGAGTTCTTACTACAAACACGATAGTTCTGAGTTCGATGTCTGCTAGAGAACTGATTAGATTTAAAATATTTCCATTACAGTGGGCTGGTAAGACAGAGCGCGACATTTTGTTTCGCTGCTCAACCAAATATCAATAAAATGAGTGCAAATAGGCGGAGTGTCTTTACACTAGGTTCTGTCTCTACACCCTGCTTCATATTAGTGACGTATGGTGTTTTTTCTTTAGCTTCACGCTATATCCCGCACATAGCAGGGCAAGCAGAGATAACCTGAGGACCTAGAGTTAAGATAATCCGTTCGCTTAACATTTCCGTTCCCCACTTTCCGCCGAATTGAGGCATTGCGTGCTGAGTGGCGGAACTCAACGCCGCGCTTTACCTTGTTACAAGCAATAAAGATATGTAACACATATATTTGTAATATCCAGATGGGGCGTATTCCGAGCGCGGTTGTTCCGCGACAGTTGTGTGTTCCACCGCGGCAACTACGTGAAGGACTTGAACAGTCTTGGGCGTGACCTGCGCCGTGTCGTTATCGTAGATAACTCTCCCGCCTCATACATATTCCACCCTGATAACGCTGTAAGTATTATAAAATGTTTGTATTGGTTTGTGTTTTGCATTGCAGAGGTAGCAGGTTCAAATTGAGATTGTAAATACATTTCTAGGACTCGGCGTTTTTGAATTGGTAAAGCAATGTATGGTCACGGTAGATAGGACACTATTCGTATCTCGTGAATAAACTAACAGATCGACTTATGCAATTCTGTTAAATATTAATGGGCATTATGATTGTTTTATTTATAGGGTGAGTGTTTGTCCCGAAAAGTGTCCATTTGGGATAACTTATTCACGCCTGGTATATATCCTGTACAAATATTTTAATATAATAAATAGAATTATTCCAACTTTTTTTGGTAAATGTCTGTAAATTCATTGATATAAGCACAAAGAGGTGACTCTTTGTGAATTTCGAAATTCGAAATAACTGTGATATTCGATTTTCATCGTTTATCGAAGTCTCGTTAAATTGAAATTGCGTTTTGGAAGAGTTCCACTCTCGAAGTGGATAGGTCTAGTAGCTTCTATATTGCTTATCCTTTGAAATAAAGATACTTTTATATTCATTTTTATACGTATTTTAAAGTATCTACATTTGTAGTGAATTGTGCGGCTTTTAGATACCTATATAGTAAGATAAAAGGGAAAGATATATGATCTATTAAGGATTTAAAACCGCTCAAAAGTAGTGTTAATAACTATTAAATTGTAGGTTTATTAATAATTTCATTCAAGCGTTATGTGTTTGAAGACATGATTATTTTTATTAAAAGACATGTAAACATGATTAGTTTTGGGTTCGATTCCCCGAGAATGATTATAATTAAATTATACTTGCAAAGGGCAAAGCCAAAATTCCGGGTAGAAAGTAGAGAATGAAAGTGTTCTTTCGGTTCTCTCCTTTCTATGTGGGAAATAACATGAAGCTGCAAGAAAGTGATATATTTTTTTATTCGTTTAATATTCATTTTAATATTGTTTGTGTGTTTAAAATAATTAAATGTACTTGTGTAAGGTTAAGATGCCAACTAACAATTATTTTTAATTTCAAGTACCACTTGAGTCTTGGTTCGCGTCTGAGTGGTTGTATAACCGCTGTTAATTGTATTTGATGAATATTGTGCTATATAAATTATATATTAATATATTGTTTTAATGATAGAATATTCTTAATAATTTGAAGTTTTAGTGTGTTTCATATTTTTTTAGTTATATTTTATAGTTTTAAAGAAAAGCACGAAATCTTGCGGCAAAGTATTTGTATCGTTATCGAAAAACAATTTGTATGGGAAACTTTAGTTCCTCTTAGTAGTACGGTAAAGCGTCCCGCTTTTTGATTCCCATACAAAATGCTTTCGATAACGATACGAATAATTCGTCGCAAGTTTTCGTGCTCGCCCTACAGAATTAGAAAGATATATAGTATATATTTATTTTTATATGTTTGTGAAATACTAAGTATATTTACAATATACAAATTTTATTAAATTAGTAATAAATTGGTGCATATATTGACATTTCGAACTAAATGGCTTAACAGTATTTTAGATGGATTTATTTATTTAGTTATTTCTGTTATAGTTTTTGCACCGCATTGTGCCCGCTTTTATCTGTAGATCCCTTCAGTTAGGTTGCCTGGAAGAGATCACTTTTAGTGATAAGGCCGCCTTTGTGCATTTGTTATATTATTTTAAATTTTCTTTATGTATCATTTCAAGTGTGCAATAAAGTTTTTTCTATCTATCTATATGTATCAGGGAATAATAATGATTAACATATGTTTCATTCATCGACAGGTACCTGTCGCGTCATGGTTCGACGACATGACAGATTCAGAACTGTTGGACTTAATACCGTTTTTCGAGAAGTTAAGCAAGGTGGACAGTGTGTACACAGTGTTGCGCAACTCCAACCACCCCTACAACCCCACACAGAACTCGCCGCCCACATAGCGAACGATCGACCTGCTCCTGCGAGCGCGCGCCGGCGACTGGCGGTACGCGCGCGTGCCCACGCACGACCCGCGCGACCCGCCCGACCCGCGCGACCCGCCCGACCCGCGCGACCCGCCCGACCCGCCCGACCCGCGGGTCGTGGTGCTGCCGGACACGCGCGTGGTGCACGCCGTCCCGCCGCTGACTCTCCTCGAGACGCTCATCAAGAAGGGAGCGAACTTCGTATTAAGTGCCAATTTTGCCTTGTGGTTGATAAGGACGTTGTTTGTACCTATTTTACATTTTAGGTATCTAGTGCGTAAGTGGTCCGTGCAAACTTCCCCTTGAGCTATGCTTCCGATGTTTTTTTTTTTTATTCTTCCCGATTTGGAATACGAGCGATTATGATCGATTCTCTTGTCAGAAATAATCGAGCTATTCGATTTTATATTGTGATCGATCCTAATCGCGCGGCTTCGATATCGATTTCAATTTTTTATATCGTGCTTGGGATCAAATACGAGTAAGTCAGGTGTTGCCATTTACGGGAATTGTTCGACTCGGTTCGCTTAAGATATGATATAATAGACTTATTGTAATTACGAATTTCGCGATTCGGCTGTTATTTACGTGGATGTAAAGCCAGCCTTGGTAATGTATATTGTATATATTTTTATCGTAAACATTTATAATCACAGTACATATTGTATCGACGTGTGTACATAGTATTATAGCGGCATATAGCACTTAGGTGTGTACACGGTATGGAGCTAGTGTTACACTAATGTTTTATACGTATGTAAATATTTTTGACAAGTTTTCTTTTTTACTTTTAAAATGCTTAATAAACTATTTATATGGATTTTATAATATTTATTGTATTGTATAGGATGTAGGTTTATGGTGTTGTATATAACTCTTAAAGCTACTGGACAGGTTTTTTTTTTAATTTGATTTTTATCATATCAAAGTAATTGATAAGACAAGCTATTATCATCTGACAAAGCGATTAGCTGCTAATTTATATTTTTCTAGTGTGACACCAGCTTTATATTTACGTAAGTGCACATAAGCATTGATGTGATTTTACATTACCATACAGTACAATGTGTACTTTTTTTTTTTATTTAAATAAATATTTAATTGTGGACAATAAAGAGTCAATCGGTTCAGTGACATATAAGATTTTTTTTATTTAAAAAAATTAAGTTATATCGTTATGTATTTTATAGCGTTCATTCGAATCCAACATGGCGGCTTATGATTTTACCGTCTTTTAGCCAGGAGTACTTAAATATTCAATTGTTTTATTTGTTTTATTGTTTTAATAGAGACATAATTATAAAAAATATTTTAACATTTATATGTGATGTTGTTAATAAGTATATGTGTGTGAGTCAAACAGAGCCGCCATGTTGTAATCAATCGAAGTATATATCAGTTCAAATTATAACACATCACACGGTGAATGAAGGATTTCAACCCAATACCAAATTAATATTTTTTATATATTTCGCGTTTTGCGTTCACGTTTTCGTGAAACAGTATTGTCAGCACAAGATATGATTTTACTCTCAGTATTACGTAGTTGTTTAGAAATTGAGCCATTTTACCCATATTGAATACGTATTCATTATAAATATATTTTTTACATATACATAAATATGTGGATTAACACACAAGATTAATTATTGTAATAATTTTAATTTTATATTTTTTTATACCAAAATAATGTTATTCGTTGCTAATATTGATTATTGCACATGAAAATTTATTAGCTTAAAGAATCAATTTTATACCTTTTTACTTAAAAATCACAGAGTTTCAATGAAAGCTACTTTTCCATATTAAATGTTCTACTTTGCCAATAAAGGAATTGCATATTATTAAATAATATAATATAATTTTTTAGCTTCACGCTGTATCCCGCATATAGCAGGGTAGGCAGAGGGAACCTGAGAACCTAGTGTTAAGACACTCCGTTCCGCACTTTCCGCCGATTTTTTTTTATACTAATACAGTAAAGTCTTGTGTGTAATCCACAAACATAAACGTCGAAATTCAAAATTATACACACATATTATAAGATTGGATTAGTTAGGGTGAAATATGATGGTGCTTTCAGTATTAGTTAAATAAGCAACACGAAATTTATATGGTACGCACACTTTGCTTCAAATAATAGAAGGAAAAGAATCCCTGGCAATATATTTATAGTTTCATCATTTCTTGCTTAGCAACTCGTATTACTTCCAAATTCTTATTATTCTATCGCGTAATGTAAATATTATTACTATTTTCAATTTCTTTTCAATTTCTATTTAATTTCTTTATGAATTATGATTTATGTAATTTCTTATAGACATTTGTTATTTAGTGTATCGTTATGTATCATACAATATAATAGTAGTACACTATCGCTAGATATAACTTATTTTTATTTATGCTCATATCCACAATTTCTCATTTCGAATCCTGAATTTGAACCTGTTACCCATTGTCTAACGGTTTTAACATTAGGATTTTTAATGTGAAATTGTCGCACATTCTACTCGGTGGTGTATTTAAAAAGTATAAATGTCAGATGTCATTGCGTTACGTCAAAAGGTCATAGACCTCTGGAAGCCATTAGTCAGGTCACGTGATATTCATTTTAGCCAATTAATGTTTGATTAACTAATCAGCCGTCCCGTTCATATCGTGTTGTATCAAATGTCATGTTGTTTTATGTACATATTGTGGATTGCAACTACATTCACACTTGGGCGGGTTATATGTTTTTTTTTTATAACTTCACGCTGTATCTCGCATATAGCGGGGTAGGCAGAGGGAACCTGAGAACTACTATACTGAACTTTTTATATTGAAATTCTTTTTTTTTCTTAATGACATTCTAATAATGAATTATTTAATTGATTACATATGATTTTACAAACAATTAATTTATGTATGAATTTTAAAATGCTGGTTTTATCATTTTTAAATTGACAGCATAAATAGAATTGCAAAAGGCAATTATGTCAAAAAAGTGATATATTTAAATGATGATTGTGTTTTATAATATCTGCCTAAATAGCAGAGGAGAAAAAAGAATATTCAATTTTAATATTAAAAAAAAAAATTGAGTTAATTTTGGAATAATATGATCGATGTCCAAAAAAAATGCAAGAAAAGATATTTTTTGTTATACTTTATTTACAATATTAATATATTGAACAAATTATAATTATAATATGTGTTCAATTTGTTTGTTTTTTTTTTAATTTTAATACAAAGAACAACGACGCAAGAGTGTAAATGTAGTCCATATTCGTGTGAATCATTGTCCCATAAACCACTAGCATTTATTCCCTAAGCATTAACATTTAGAAATAGTATGTTATAGTAATATATACGTTGATTTCTATAGTTTATAAGATTTATTTCGTTCAATTGAATGAACGTTTCTTTTTTATATCATAATTACCTGTGAATTGTCTGTACAGTAAAACAGGTTGTGCACACTCGAAGTTTTTACTAACATAGCAGCTATCATTCGTTCGCGTAATAAATATTTCATTCATTCAGTTTCGTTCAGTTCGTTCGTGTGTGCACGATCTGTTGTTTTTAAAAAAATTGATCGACTAAGAATCGTCCATGTTGTTTAGGAATTTAATTGTTAATTTTCTATTGAATTTAATGCATGCAATAAAAATCAATTGATATTCTCCTAATGATGTAATATAAATTTTACGTTTTCAATTTTTTTTTATATGTCGAAAATTTATTGTTATGAATACGATTAGGTTTGAGATTTTTTTTTTTTAATTGTAATTTAATATTAGATTAAGTTGTATGAAATAGTTATTAACGCGGTAACGTTTGTTTGGTTTTTTTTAATCTAACCCCCTATAAAGTGCGGAACTCGATTTTTTTGTCCCGGTGCTTCACGAACCAGTTGCAATGGTAGCCATATTTAGTGTGAGAAAAAGCCATTTTAACATTATAGGTGAAAGGGTATAGTTACTGAAAGTAATCATTGTCCGGTGTGGCAGTCAGTGTGAAATATGCCTAAACTTTTAAGTATATTATAAATAATATTTGTTTTTTATATTTGATTTGAAGTTCTTGTATTACAATATTTTTCTTAATTTTCAAAATTTTGGTGAAACTTTTATAATCAAATATTTTGGTGAATATCGCAAATTCAGTCATATTTTGCACTGTTGCCTTTCATTCTTCATAATTTATTTTATATACATAAGTTTTAATTTTTATAATAATGAAAGAAAATTATTTTCATGTTGGCAACATTTCCTTTTTACGTGCTATAGTCGAGTTCTGTTCGATCAGTTTAGTTGTTTGTGAACAAAGTACAAAGTAATATGCAGTGGCTGAAAACAAATCATTTTGTATGTTTAAGTTTTTTATGCAGACCGTACCGTTACGTATGTATATGCACCGCTAATGTTTTCCTAATAATTTGCTTTTAGGTATCTTTTTTTGTTGGAAATTTTGTTTTAACGTACTATAGTCATGACTGAAGTGGAAGAGGTAGACAATGTTTCTAAAAAATTTTTTGTAATTTCTGTTTTTTTTACATATATGAATAATAATAATTTATTCTTTATCATATTATTATGTTAGTAAAAAAATAATTTATTAAAAATATTAACCTTTTTAAATATTGTTTATTTTTGGGGAAAAATAGATATGTTTACCTTTCTATTAGGTCATGTCTATACTTAATAATAGCTTCCCACCTACGTCACTGCCTCACAGTATGACCCGCGTCTATGGTTGTACCGTCAGCAATAAAACTTACATGCGGACATTTTAATATTAAATTTATTTAAATATAGATTTTAGCTACGAATTTTTATACTTCCTTTAATGTTTAAAAGAGCTTCTAATGAAAATATATTTATTAGTGAATAGAAAGAAATGATTGCACTAGACCTCTGTATGTAAAACGCTATTGTCCGACTTGTATAGTCACTACATCACTTTAAATCTAAATGGTGTTAACAGAATTCATTTATTTATAAATATTTCAATCCTATGCTTGAAACACGACAATATTATCCCGTTCTCTAGCAGTGCAATATGTTTTGTGAAATTATTGTGAACAATATGGATTATTTGATTTTATGTAAATTACAATAAATAGGTGTTGGCAATTTGTAGATATATTGTATAGTGTGGACTTGTCGTGTAATTTTAAATTACCCTATTTTTTTTAATGCCACAGATAATGTAATTTTGGGTCTTTACAAATTGTTTTATGAACTCTTTTCTACTTCTGTTACTTAAATGTTTAATCGAAAATTAATTTTTTAATTAAAACGTTTAAGAGCTTACCTTTGTTTTATTACAATATGTATTTTTTAAATTTTTACATACAATTTTTTAGTTTAAGTTACACGACAATACCTAAAACAAGTTTTACCTATCAGAGATTAGACAGTAAGCGAATGATAATTATAATATTTATGTGTAATAGCAAGGAAATAGTAATCAGTGGGTAACATTTACCCGACACGAAATTTATATATGGTGTACATTTTTGATATGATGTTGTACAAAAGAGACATTTGGTATGTTATTTTATAGGAATGAAATAAATAGCCTTAATAAACTATTTGTGTATTATTTATGTTTAATTCATTATATTAATATGTGAGGGAGTATTCTTTTGCCCCTTTTATAGAAATTATGCAGTATGAAATATGATATAATTAAAGTTTATTTGAAATACTAGAAAGTCAGTATTTTTATAGTGTTATAAATACATAAATAAAATAAGTAAACATTGCCCACACTGCTATTTGTTTGTCACAATTTTTTTGTACAAAGGGATATGCACAATGATAAGACAATCGGTGTTACCAGGGTTAGTGCCTCAGGTAGGAAACAGTTGAAGGGTAAAATTTTAGTCCGGGGGAAAATAATTATAAAGTAAATTGGTTATTATCTTAAAGTTAAGGCCATAATGGCGCAGTGCGACGCCATCCGGCTATAAACGCTAGTGATTCTGGATTTCTTCTCAGTCGAAGGAAAGATTATATCTAAATAATTTTCATTTCACCACTCTAATAAGAACACACGGCGTTGAATTCCGCCTCTCAACATACAATGTTTTAAATATGGCAGGAAATGGAGAACTAAGTATTCCCTCTACAGGAAAAAGCGTGACGCTGAAAAAAAAGTTAATAATAGGTTTTAAACTTAAATAACAACAAAGAATAAGTTTTTTCTAAACGTTTATTGAAATTTAATAAATATATTTTTTTAATTTAAACACTACCTTACTATCTAAGATATAAATATGTATCTTCAATTTCACTCATGATATGATGTACGTACTTAATTACATAACAAGTTAGAACAAAACAAAACATTCATTCACCATTTATACTTATATAAAAAAAAATTGTTCATAAAATCTAATGGCCTCTTGTGCGTGAGAACATTTACTTTACTTTAGAGAAATGTAACTGTGAACTAATTTATACATTTTATTAAAAAAAAACATTTTTATCAAATTCTTAGGCATATTTAGTTGTATATTTTTATTTTATGATCTATATTATTATTATTATGATAGTGACCTTTATTATTATAGATTTTTTTTTAACTTCACGCTGTATCCCGCATATAGCGGGGTAGGCAGAGGGAACCTGAGAACCTAGAGTTAAGACACTCCGTTCTCTTTCAACAATTCCGTTCCCCACTTTCCGCCGAATGGAGGCATTGCGTGCTGAGTGGCGGAACTCAACGTCGCGCTTTGCCTTGTTACCAAACCCAGGAAATGAAAATACTAACATTTCCTGGAGTGGGGATCGAACCCACAACCTGTCGCGTTTACAGCCGCACGCTTGTGCCTTTGCGCCACGACAGACGTTTTATTAAAGATAAATAAAAAAAAATATACCACACATATATACATAATTACAGTCCGCGCGCGATTTAAGCGCAGCTCTAATGAATGTGCTAGAGTTGTGACAGACGGGTTATTGAAAATACGAGTATATATCGATACATTAACACGAAATAACAGTTATACTTCTTATAAATATTCATTTTTTTTGCAATTACTTAGCTTTTAATTTCCACCACACAGGTCGATAATCTATTTTTATGAGAAACCTTATTCTCTTGACTAAAACATTCTTCGCCATATCACGTGGTTGGCGTTGAATAAAAACACGTTTTTTTATATTACTTGACGCGCTAGCTTCAGTCACTTTTAAAATAAAAATCAAATAGGTTACGCGACTTGAATATCTAGTCAAGTACCAATACACGTGGAAGAAGCAAATGGCAGCAATATACTGCGGGCATGCGAGGCGACACCAACGAGGGCGGTGCTAAAATCGCGCAAGAACTGTAACAATATGTAAAACTGCATATTGTGATTATTTAAGAGAATACTTTCTGATTCATATCTTTATGTTTTTTTAATCTAGTTACAAATACGACGTTTTATTCGGTCTTAACCTGTTAACTGGGTATGACGAAATATTTCGTCACATAAATATAAATAATTCGTTACATAAAAGACTAATGCAATGGACATGACGACATTTTAGGTAATGGAAATTAATCGTAATATATTGAACGCATTTGCTACATTGTTATCATCTATTAAAAAAACTTTTACTTATTACTATGAAAAAAAGTCCCGGTAAACAGGTTAAGTTAGATTTTATATCAAGAAAAGAGAAAATAAAAGGATGAGTTACAAAACTATATCAATCTTTCTATTTTTACACTATAGTGCTTTCTTTATACCTTTAAGAACTCAGTATAAGTAATGTTTAAAAAAAAAATTAATAAAACAGACATATAACAATAGCACATAGTAATATGACTTTGGTGAAATCCCGCTTTCTACTGTATTAAATAAGTTTCTATATGAATTATTAATTTATCTTATTTAACCATTGATTTATATTTATATTTGTATTTTGTACTCACGCTTTGACTATTTTATTGAAAAGAAAATTTAATATATAAAAATATTTATAATCCACAGATAAAAAAATAAACATTCAATTTTGTAACTTAATTAATAATTTAAATATATTTTTTTAATATAGAAATTACAATAACATGCATGGCAAGATACTACTGGATAAAACTTAAAATTATTAAAGCACAATTAAAGAATTGTTATAATTTTCTACATGAGTTAAAAAATAAAAATATTTATTGTACCAAGTAACTTGGTATTTAATTTTAATTAAGCTAGAAACAAATGTATTTTTTACATTATTACTAAATAAAAATTATAAAAAAATAATTAACTAAGAAATTAAAAATAATATTATACAAATATTGCCCATATTATATAATGTTATATTAATTAAAAATTATACAAGTCCATATTATAAAAATATTTTTTAAACAAAAAAATATAATATATATGCAAAATAAAAATAGATACCAATTATTAAAATTGATAATACAAATATATTTAAAGCTAAAATAATAAGTTAAATATTTATGGGATCACGTCTAAAGATTCCTTTTTTTTTAACTTCACGCTGTATCCTGCATATAGCGGGGTAGGCAGAGGGAACCAGAGAATCTAGTGTTAAGACACTCCATTCTCTTTCAACATTTCCGTTCCCCACTTTCCGCCGAATTGAGGCATTGCGTGTTAAGTGGCGGAACTCAACGCCGCGCTTTGCCTTATTATCAAACCCAAGAAATGAAAATACTAAATTTTACATTTCCTGGAGTGGGAATCGAACCCACAACCTGTCGCGTTTACAGTTGTAAGCTTGTGCCTCTGCGCCACGACAGGCGTTAAAGGCGTCTTAAGATTCGGAAGATAAAAAAAACATTGTAGTCCTTCATCCTATATTATTGATATAACACATTATTAACCAGATAATAGATAATTCAAATGACAGTAATTATTTTACAGGTTCATGTTGTCTTGTATAAATTGATAGAGAACCTAGCGGCAAGACACTCCGTTTTTCATTTTCCACCGAAATTCAAGGCATTGCGTGTAGTCCCTGAACTAGACGCCGTGCTTTATCTTACCAGAGTGAGAAAAATGATAATAATTTAAATATAAATAATCATTCCCTCAAATGGGAATCGAACCCACAACTAATTTCGCTTACAGAGACAGAGAGCTTCAGACGCTGTCCCACTGCACCACTATGGCCTCTCTATATATGGACACAATTTACTCAATCTTTGCCATTATCAATTTTACATATTACATTTCTTTCTAACAAAATTAAATTAAAGCCACACATAAAAATTCCAATAATAATTAAATAATCCAACATATCATTCTTTGGCACATATTTTAGTATACAACTAATTTATACTTTACACAAAAAGAAAAAAATTACACCAACAATATAAAAACCAACAAAATAAAAAATTTCATAATAAAAAAATAAATCATATCTATTTTATTAAAAATTTTTACTTATCACACTGAAGACATACTAACTGTATTTTTTATCTCTTATTTAAAAAAAAAAAAATCAAAAAAGACAAAGGCTAAACATCATACAGCCATTTTATAAAAGAAAAAATCATGAATAATTCATTTTCCTAATAACTTTGGGGCTATAATACTATTTATAAATTTATAACAACAATATAACCACATATGACATGGTTGGTCATATAACTTCTTTTTTTTTTTTTAACTTCAAGCTATATCCCGCATATAGCAGGGTAGGCAGAGAGAACTAGAGAACCTAGTGTTAAGACACTCCATTCTCTTTCAACAATTCCGTTCCCCACTTTTACATGTCATATAATTATAATGAATAATATTAAAAATGGAATCTCAAAGTTTATTTCTAAGGACTAACACGAACACAGCGTTATTTTGCAAAAGATTTAAGCGCACCTAACAATTATTGCGAGATCATTATTATATTATTATTATATATATAAATAAGTTAAAATTATCACTAAACTAAGAATTGATGGACATCTTCTCTTGTAATATTTGGAAATAGCATGCCTGTAATAAATAAATAATATATGAATAACAATGATAATAATTATAATAAAAATTTCGTGAAACAAACTGTTATCACTAGTTGATACATTTATTCAGTCCTATCCATCCCTGTATAAAAAATATGCAATGATAAAACACTGCCTCAGAAAAAATAAAATATTACCATATATGACATATACGAGTTTGTATTAAAAAAAATAAATAAAAAATCTCATTGAGTTCCAATGAAAAAAAAAACGTGTGTGTGTCTACTTAAGAACGTACGTAAGTTATACTTTGGCGTAAGAAGATAAAAATCATTCTAAAAATTTTAACTGACACTAATAATAGAAAAAAAGTATTTAATGCATTGAAAGAAAGTTTTTATAATGCATTTTATTTTTAACTTCACGGTGTATCCCGCATGTAGCGGGGTAGGCAGAGGGAACCAGAGAACCTAGTGTTAAGACACTCCATTCTCTTTCAACATTTCCGTTCCCCACTTTCCGCCAAATTGAGGCATTGCGTGTTGAGTGACGTAACTCAACGCCGCGCTTTGTCTTGCCTTTATAATGCATCATGTACTTAATTTTATTGAAATATAATAAAAAAAAAATTGTGTGAACTAGATAATTTCATAGTGTTAGAAATTTCCCTCATCCTATTTCCTTAACACGCAACAGAAGTATAACTTGAAAATAACCACCAACACATATCAATCTAAAATCAACCTTAATCCAATAACAATAAAGTCATATTCACCTTTAACGTAGTAAACATAAGGCCCAACTCCCCATTCTGCATGCCGGGCTCTAGGAAATCTTCCACAAAGTGTATTTCAGAGCCAAGTTGCAATATACGAGCGCGGACGACCACGAAATGGAACACAGGGAATAACTCGTCCATACTCCATAGGTAATGTTGACCTAAGAAAAAAAAATCTGTTAACCGGGGAATAACCTTTTGTTCAACTCGTTTCACAATGGATTTGTTTTTCATAGTTATAAGTAAAAGTTTTTAAATTTATTTATTTATTTAATTCTTTATTACACCAACAACAATTATAACAAAAATCAAAAAGAAAAACAAAAGAAGTGAGTAAAATTTTGGTGTAAAGGCGGCCTTATCACAACGGGTGATTTCTTCCAGGCAACCCATGAAAAAGAAAATATAGATAGGTTGGCGTACAAATGATATTAATATTTTCTTAATATAATAAACTTACTTAAAAATTTACTATCTATAAATTACATGCAAGCTTACATAAATAACTACAGAAATATATAGCAATGAATATATAATTGTATAAAATAATAATAAAGTTACATACACAATGTTTACATAAAATACATACAAATTTATAAAGAAAGAAAGTGGTCTTTGAGACGAATGGATAAGAAGAACGTAGAACGTAATGCGTTCAACATATTACGATTAATTTCCACGAAGAAAAATGTCTTCATGCCCATTGCAGTAAGCTTTTAGGTATGACGAAAAATTTCGTCATACCCCGTTAACAGTTAAATGGTTAGAAGAGAAAAAAAAAAATAGAAAGACAAGTTAAGGTTTTAGTATGTATAGCTTAGCAGTCAAAGGTCTTGGACAGTTTCTCAGAGGCGCTGGTTCGAATCCCACTATGTTCAATTTTGGTATACGATTTCTAAAATTGTTTATCTATTTCTAAATGTGTAAATCACTTTAAAAAATATAAGAAAGACTTTTTAAGTAACAAGAACAAGCTTCTAAGTACTATAACAAATGTAAAACAAGTAAAATTTCATTTTCCGAGTGAAAGTGAAGAACGGAGTGTCGTGACACTCTCTGACTACCCTGCTATACGGGATAAAACGCAGAGCTGCTTTTGTTTTTTAGAATTTGAATTTATATACATTTTTGTATAAAAACATACGCGTTGCTAAGGCAACGTATATTTTACGCGTAAACAAGCCCATTATTCGCCTAAAATCTTACCTAACTCTTGTTGCACAGCAATAGTCATTTTCTGGAAAGTGCTTCTTATAACAAGAAGTTTTTCTATCGGAGAAAATGTTGTTTTCAATTGTTGTAACGTTTCCACTGCTTCGTTGAATAATTGCTCTTTTTTGGGGGAAAATGTTGGTGACGTTCTTGGATTTATTGCTGGCGTTGACCAAAATTTGCTGCAAGCGAAAAAGAATAAATAAAGTTTTGACCTAATTTTGCAAAGAAGTTTCTATTCTAAATTCTCCAACTATTCTAAAAGCCTACTAAGAGGCCATTGTGGCTGGGACAGTCTAGACTGTAAATGCGATTGGTTGTAGATTCGATTCCCACTCGAGGGTAAGATCATATTTTAAATATTTTCGTTTTTTTGCTTTCGTTTTCGTTATGAGTGATTGTTATGAGTGTTAGGAGTGTCTTGAAACTAGGTCTTCTTTGACCACCCCTGCTAATCGAGAAAAGCATGAAACTAAAATACAAACTTTAAATTAATCCTTTTAATGAGTAAATAAATTTGAAAATAAAAATTACAAATTGAAGTTTAAAAGAATAATTTTTTAATATGTAATAACTAGGTTATACTACATTATAAAAAAAGTAACAAAATAAAACAAAAACTTACGGATCAATACCCAAGAACGCCATAAGCGCAATATCAGGCTGTTTATTCCACTTCAAAAGTCTCCGCCAGTAGAGGTCGTCCTCTCTCTTATTGTGTAGAGCGTAGAGTACGAAGAGAGCTGGATGGACACGCGGCAGTAGAGTCGGCTGAAGGAGGGATGCCGCTGATACTACTTCCCTATTATAATATGAATATTTAGAATTATTAATGCCTGTGGACGAGGCGAAAGAGGTACACATGGACCGTAGCGTTTGGCGCTCCGTTCTCTCTGACCACCCCGTTAAGGACAAAGCGTGAAGTTAAGTAAATATCTATGAAATGAATAAGAAATTTTGAATATGCTAATTTCCTTGCTATGGTAACAAGGCAAAGCGAGAACAAAGGCAAGCGGCGTTGAGTTCCGCCACTCAGCGATGCCTCTATTCGAGGGAATGTGGGGAATGGATATGTTAGGAAAAATAGATTATTTTAATGCTATGAGCGGAATACAGCATGAAGCTATAAAAAAGAACAAGAAGAAATGTGTGGAATTGATTAATTGCTATTACTTAGAAGTAATTGTTTTTACAATATTTGTATTTTAAAATTAAATTATATCAATGCATCACAATAAACACGTGGGATTATTATTGTCTCTAATTTTTTTTTTTTAAGATGCCTTTTGTCACAGGAACTAAGAGAAAATCCTAAAAATATATCCCATATTGATATCTATGTATATCAGTATATTGTTGCACGACCAATTTCTTTATTATATACGTACGCTTGAATTGTTAATTATTTTATAATCGAAAGGGGACTATTTACCGTGCACTTTTGTATTTACCAAACAATTTTTATTATCTGTGGAATTCAACGTATTTGGTTTAATCAGACAAAATAAAAATATTTCTTTTAAATATATATTTATTTTTTTTATCTTTATAACTAACACATGAACGTTGACAACTAAGTAACTAAAGTAATAACTACATCATTAAAATGACATCTTTTTAAAAAGTAGTTTAATTCTTTGTTTTTACAGTTTCACGCTTTTTCCCGCATAACAAAGTAGGCAAACAGAATCTTGTGTCAAGACAAACACACTTCCTCTGGTTTCCACCCGATAATGACAGAACTCAACTTCGCACTTTGTCTTAATATAGCGGAGAAATGTAAGTTAGTTAAACATTAGACCTCGAATAGGAATCAAACCCACAACTAACCGAAATTTCAGTCGGAGACTGTCCCACTGCATCACAATGGTCTCATATAATTTCCAAGATGATATTTATTGAATATAGCTGTATTTTGCAAGTTTGTTCGTGGACTAAAACGCCTAAAATCCAGATTCTTCCCATTTTTTGTAAGAGTCCCAATCAAATTTTATTATGACTACACTTACCAAGGAATCTGCATGACAAATTTCAGCTTTCTATGGCCAGTAGTTTTGCGTGTACGAGTATGTTGTCTTCAGTGACAGTTGTCAAACGTTTTGTAAATATATAGATAATATATCTAATAAAAAAAAACTTAAAAATAACTCACCCATCAATAGGATTACTATCTTCAATTTCTTCCTCACCGTTACTATTTAACGGTAAAACGACATCCATTCCCTCAACAGGTAGCGATGGGAACAAAAGCCTAACAACTTGGTACAGTCTCGTGGTAATACTCTTTAGTTCTTTTACAGCGTGACTTAAGAGGAGGGGATGCACTCTGACACCTCCATATGTTGTGTTGAAAGCGTTTGTTAGACTTAGAACAAGCTGGCCTAGTGGATGGTGGGTGGATTCACATGCCTGAATAATAGAAAAAATGACATTAAATATAAAATTTAAATAATATAGAGATAGTCGACAATGGAGTCTTAGCGTTAGGTTCTCTTTGTATTTTCTAGAAAAAAAATTCAAACATGACGCCATGTCGCATTGTTGTCCACGGTGCATTTGGTCATTTAACTGAAAATGCATTTTTTGTAGTAATATAAATTCTTTGCATTTCTCCGCTTATGTAAGATACCGCGCGGCGTTGGCTTTCGCCAAGCAACACGCAACGTCTCGATTTTCCATGGAACGAAATGTTTTTATAATATTTTTTCTTTTTTTTTTTTTAACTTTACGCTGTATCCCGCATATAGCAGGGTAGGCAGAGGGAACATGAGAACCTAGTGCTAAGACACTCCGTTCTCTTACAACAATTCCGTTCCCCACTTTCCGCCGAATTGAGGCATTGCGTGATGTGTGGCGGACCTCAACACCGCGCTTTGCCTTGTTACCAAACCCAGGAAATGAAAATATTAACATTTCCTGGAGTGGGAATCGAACCCACAACCTGTCGCGTTTACAGTTGCACGCTTGTGCCTCTGCGCCACGATTTTATCTTTGATTACCTATTACTACTACTACTACTACTACGACGACTACTACTACTACTACGACGACTACTACTACTACTAGCTTGACGTTATAAAAATTACAAACAAAACTATCAAAAGATAATCATCTAGCCTGTGTATGATTACTTTTAGGAAATCATGATTCATTACAAAATTAACAACACATATATATATACTACTGCGAACCCATATTTACAGGGTTATTCAAACCCTGTTAATATGTGAAAATACTAAAAAAGCACGCTTATTAACCCTTAATATTTGGAATATTACTAAGTACTTTTCTTCAAAGAAGTTTTAGGTTTTATACAAGCACTAGCCTAGATTGTTTAATGCGATGATTGCACACTATTTCTTTTAGCTTCACGCTGTATCCCACACAAAGCAGGGTAGGCAAAGGAAACCAGAGAACATAGTGTTAAGACACTCCATTCTCTTTTATCATTTCCGTTCCCCACTTTCTGCCGAATTAAGGCATTGCGTGCTGAGTGGCGGAACTAAACGCCGCGCTAGTTCTTTGTTACCACAGAGAGGAAATGAAATTTCTAAATATTATTAAATATTTTCATTTTCTCGAGTGGGGATCGAACCTACAACCTATCAAGTTTACAGTCACACGTGCCTCTGCGCCACGACAGACCTCATATTGCATACTTACATTATGTAAATACAGCTTTAATTCCGTATAATCATTCAAATTGAGCGTTTTCTGACCAAATTGGGGAATAACCTCCAAACAGTCCACGGACTTCTCTAATTCTGATGCATTTGACTTCTTCACGCTAATTTTCGTGTGTTTTTCTTTATGTGAACAGGATATAGCAACTGCTACGTTTTGCCATATTTTAACGTTGTCCGCATTTGAATTGCCATTCGCGAAATGATTCCCGTTCGGAGTGAGTACGGTTTCCGATACGCCCATGCTTTGGAAACATTGTCGGAATATCGCATTCCATTTATTGTTTGGTGCTACACTTAATTTCCCGAATGAGCTGGAATTAAATATATTTTATTTATTAATCATAGATGTGAGCGAAGGTTTAAGTGAGGTTTTTTTGTGGGTTTGTTTTTAAAAAGTACTTAATCGATTAACTTCAATATGATTAAAAATATTCATAAGAAAGTTGAAAAACTTAGGAATTCAACGTCACGATGATGACTGACGAAACACATATACAATTATATTACTAGCGGTTTTAAATCCCACCAAATGTCATTCATTAAAAGAAATATTAATAATATGTACACAAATAACATTTTTTTTATCCATGTTCATGCTTTTTCTCTCATAGCCGAATAGATAGAGGGACTAAAGCACTGCAAATCCAAATAATAATTTAAATATGATCATTCCTCCGAGTGGGGATTAAACCCAAAACCAACTTTTGCAGTCAAACACTGTCCCACTGAGCAACGATGGAATAGTATAATTAAATAAATAAACAATCTTACTTCGGCTTCGAATTGGCTGGTGGGGCTGGATTAGAAACATTTAGATGCATAACACCATTCGATATTTTCACTCCCTCAGTCCAGGCGCCATTTAGTGACCCCTCCACTTTGTCGCCGCTAGAAAATGTTAGGACACCCTTCCCTGAAAACACACCTGCAGATCGAAATTCACCTTCGTAATGTGTTCCGTCTTCGAACACCATAACACCGTGACCCTTAAAGTAGACAAGAATATAATGTATTTTATTGGTTATGTCTAATAATTATTATTACTACGTTTAATCATATTTAATAAAGTTAGAAGTATATTTAAAATATTTTCATTTTTCAGAGTCAAGTTAGGCAAGACACAATCTTGAGTTCGCCATGATGATATTATTTTATGGGGTTCTGGGTTAGACAAATTGAAAATGCTTGGCACTCTTGACATTTGACTTGTTTTATATATAAAACATGTCAAGTCAAATGTCAAGAGTTTTATATATATATAAAAAAAATGTTGAATATGACTTTAACTCATTTCTTGAACTATGTGAGGTAGGCAGAGAAAAAATTACAGAAATTCTGTTTCAACTTTCTTTCATTCACTAATTGTAAAAATACGCCGATTCTCAGTGTATTTTTTGATAACAAAATATTTTGCAAAAAATGTTTGTCTGCTCGGGAAAATGAAAATATTTTATTTTAAACTATAAAAAAAAACTAACGAGGCGATGGAATTCACAACCATCGTATATACAGGAAAGTATTTATCATCTACGCCACGATACGTCATACGAGTATAATTACATTTCTCAAGCATTACTCACCGTCAATACATCTTGCGTGAACAATCCTTCGTAGTAAATTCCATCTAACGTAACAATCAAGCCGCATCCATGTTTTTTATTATCCGACCAGTTTCCAAGATACTTTTCTCCCTTTCCTATATCATCCATCACACCATACCCCTGTTTGACGCCAGCTACCCATTCCCCCGTGTATATAGTAGCTGTTGAAGACGTAAAGTCGCCTTGTTTCTTGATACCATGCCCATGTGGATGCCCATCTTTGAAATACCCTTCGTACAAGTCACCTGAAGTGTACTTCATGACGCCGTAACCATTTTGTAAATTATCTTTCCACTGACCTTCATATAATCCTGAAATATTATGTTACTCAGATAAGAATAGTTGTGTAATAAAATATTTAATTATTTTTATAGGTAGGTATAACGAACAAAGTGTTAAGCAAATATCAGTGTTTCAAGTTCGCTACCTATAATAGATTGCGTGCTTTGTCTAATCTAAGTAAGGAAGCAGTTATTTTATAAATATTTACGCAGAGAGGTTTAAATTCATAGCCGCAGTTGTTCTACGCTAAAGTTCAATTCATGTCACGACTGAGCCATGCTGATGCCAGAATATTTATATACCTCAAATAAAATTATTATAATTTTTCACTTGCCTATTCCCGGGATTTCCATTTTACCGTGACCACACAATGTGTTCAGCTGAAACTGTCCCACATAAAATTTCCCATCTGGCCACTCTACTTTGCCGCTTCCATGTATTTTACCATCTAACCATCTTCCGGTATATTTAGCATCTTTGTAGAACGAGGTTTTATTAGAAAACGTGTAGCTAGCAGTCCGTACTGCTGGGGGTTTGTACGTCGATTCTTTATTTAAAACTGTTCGTATGGATGAGTTTAAACAGTGTATCCATTCGGTTTTTTCTTCATCCGATGTCGTCGATACACATATTAATTCCTCAGGAGTTGTAAGGTGTATGGCATTTTGAACAGAGTCAGTGTTTGAGACGGTTTCAACCCACAATGTTTCTAAAGGATGTACACTCGGAGAATTACCACTTACATGTACGAATAGGTCATTGAAAAGTACGAACCAATGACTGCTAAACCTTCCTGGATTTATTAAATTTAAAGGTCGTGATTTAGATTCTCGTATTAAACGTCGTTCAGGGGTTCGATATTGATCTAAACTTTTACCTATCGTCTCCCAAAATAATTTTGTAACATCCGCTTCTTTTCTTTTCCTCTCTTGTTCTTCAATTAAGGTATCTAAAGAAGATATAACTTTACTTATTTTTTCTTCTACATTTGATTTAGAATCTTCTTTTTTCCTCTTCATTCTATGTCGCAGTAGAGACTGTGCTATACACTTGTATGAACTTAACCTCGTTAAGGGCTGCACGAAAGCTAATCCTACCACTGCTTCTAAAGTTTTCTTATTATTCTTCTGCTTATTAGTAGGTAATTGATCACTAAATAAATTATAAATACTTGATGGAACATCAACAATATTGTTTATATGAGCGAAACCACCAATAACAATTAAATTACTTATAGCTATATAATACTTTTTGTACAAAAATAAACTCTTCTAAATTTTTTATCAAAGAAATATCACATTCATTTATATGCTTTTCAGCATACTGCCATGTAGATAGAACATTCAAAGCGTTAACATTTAATATGTCACCAAAAATATCACAAACTGTTTCATATACATTGGAATGTGACGCAATTGCTTTACTCTTTTTGAGGAAGGGCTTAACTAGTGATTGATAAATAAGAAGTAATTCTTCTAGATATCTTTGAGCAATTGACAAGTTTTGAAACTCTGGACATATTGTAGACTCTTCAACAGAACAATAACTGATATTGCCTGAAGATAGTACTCTCCAATGATAGCATAAATTTTCGGGCTTTTTCCCAAAATTATGGATTTCCTTTACAAGTATTACATCTTCATTGTTTTCTTGGGATACCTCATCTACCTTTTTGTTTAAATTGACAACACTTTCTGTAAAACCATCTGTATGTTTGCCCATGTAGAAAATATTTTCATTCTGTGTATATGCAAGTGTATGGTTATTAGTAGCTATCATGTCTCTTATGCGATCACTGTCTGAATTTTCAGTAAACTGTTTTGGGCTGCTTTTATCATCTCTGGAATCAAAGCTAACTTGTTTAAAGTTGTTGTAGCCCCACATGAAAAGACGACCATCTAAAGTTAAAGCTGCACAGTGCCATTTTCCACAAGACACCTTTTGAAGCCCAAAGCCTGATAAGCTCATTACAATCATTGGTTTAATTCTTTTTACAGTATCTCCTATACCCAACTGGCCATGTGATATGTCTCCCCAAGTCCATAATTCAGTTGCTAGTACATTTTTTCCTAGTTTAGACATATTTTTTAGGTTTTCGTTTTTTCTAGCTGTTTCAAATTCTTTCTCACTACTAATTGTGCTGGTAGAAAATTGAAGGTCTTCAAATTTAGTAGATATGCAGCTATACATTAGTGAATTTACTTCATCATTAAATGATTGTATTGGAAGTTCAATTGTTTCATTATTATCACTGCTACCACTAACATGTCTTGATAATGTAGCCACTTTATCTCCTACAGTTTTGACACCTTCATATACTAAGTTAGTAAGATTAGAAACATTTTCTTTAATTATTCTAGTAGGCTTCTCTGTACATTCAACCAGATAGTCCTCTCCAGCTGACACCCATGACAACTGTCTACTAAGGAATTGCCTGGCTGCATCAGTATTTATAAAAATATTATTTATTTTCTCTGTACTTTCATGAGGGCTTTCTAAATTTTCAGTTTCAATATTTTCATTATTTTCTACAGCAGTATTGTTATCTAGTTCTAAATCATTATTTTCATATTTAATGGCTTCACATTTTGCAACTTTGGATTCTTCTGAGGAGGGACTAGAATCTTCTGTTATACTTTGGGCATCCACATGGACATCTGTCTGAGGTGCTGTTGTACTACTGGAGTCTTCACTAGACTTACTGATATGGACACCAAGAGGACAGGTTTCAGATAATGAAGGTACTGAGGCTGGAGAAGCTAGACCTATAATAGTCTGACACTGAGAACAATTAGAAGCAAATACCTCTTCATCATCATTTTCACTATCTGTGTCACAATTCCCAGACTGTCTAACATTTTTTCTTGCTATTACAGCAGCAAAATTTTGACCTATAGATGCACTGTATACTGTCCTTCCTTCAAAAAATGGAACTTTCTTAATATTAATGTTATCTAAAGATATTTGTGGCATAACACCTGAACCCCATAGATGGCCATCACTACTTATGAATAGTTGACCAAAATCACTTGTAACTACATTTCTAAATTTAACTTTGTAGCTGTTACTTTTAAATCCATGAGGGCAACATTTTGCATCTTCTTTAACAACAATTTCTTCTTTGTTTTTGAAACTAGAATTTGTTTTGTAGAGACGTCCATGTGTATCAATTACATAAAGGATATCATTATGGTATGATATGTCAATGGCAGAAATGCCACTAATTTTTTTAAAGCTTAAGCTATTTTCATTAAAAGTACAATAATAAAGGCCATGGTCATTTCCTAAAACAATGAAATCAGTATTCAAAGAACAAAGTTTCACTATTTTGTCAGGTACTTGCTGTGAAGAAGGTATCTTTAAAGCTGTAATACCTTTCCAGAACTTATGCTGACTCATTTTAAGAATATTTTCTTTTTACTTCTTTAAAAACTAGGCGTAACATTATGACCAATTAAGGCGCTTACAGTTTATTTTCATCCATTTTGTTAATTATCACAATCAAAAATCCAACATTTATTTCACTTTTCTTTCAAACATCGTATAGCTCTGAGTGCACATGTTAATAACTAAAAAACAACAAATTATTTTATTTAGCGAAAATAATATCGACTGTACTTGGTAGAATGACATTTGACAGCTGATTATGTTTGACAAACTGACTATTGAAAACAAAATAAATAAGTACATTTATAACGTTAACATGAAATTAAATTAAGTTAAATAGAATACTAAAGTATGTTTAATATAATAAAAATTGTTAATATATATTGCTATATTTTTAACATAAATAAAACATATTATTATCACTTCTACATAGATTGAATTTTATCTGTGCGTTTTTGTAACGATTAATAAAATTTTAATCTGTAGTAAACATGTCCCAAAACTAAGCTGTCAAAGTTGTGATACTTAAATCGCCTTTTTATCTTAAAAATGGCGAGTCGCGCTGCAGCATCAAGACGCGTTCCTGAAAATGAAGCTGCAATTACATATGTGCAGTGCGATGGATTGGTAAGTGAAACTGTCTATTTGTCAAATAATAAATTACATACTTTGATATTCCTTTATCTTCTTTATTTTAATTCTATTGACACGTCACATTACTTTCCTTATTTCGCTTAATATTTTGCCTTTTGATGTGTAAACTAGGAATATCTATTGTAATAGGAATATCCATATTTAAAATTAGAGCCACTTACGTAGTTATTAAGATACTTATCACCAACGATTATAAGACATAATTATATAGGTTATATTACCCTTAATTTCGTTTATTTACCTGTGAACTGCGGTGACTTTATGACTCATGGACTGTTTTGGGAAGCTCACATCACTTTCTACTATACAATGTAAGGTGATTGTTTGAGTTCAAGGGCAATGAACTTAATACAGTTATTGGATTTTGCAATTTGTTGTCAAAGAATGTAAAACATAGTTTTTTTTAATAACAATAGATTATTCAAATAAACATGAAAAATGAGCATTATAATCTTATTTCCTTGTTTGTTTTTTACTTAACTAAAAATACTTTAGCTTACACTTACTTTTAAAATATATATTTATTGTTTAGTTATATTATTTATTTATTTATAGAATTATGTGAAAAAATATTGTTATTAAAAAATATTTCTTATAAAAATATTTATAAAGTCTTAAATTTAGTGATTTATAAGAAACCATTAACTAATTACAGGCAGTGATGAAAATAGTAAAACACTGCCATGAAGAGTCTTATAGCAACATGGAAGTTGCACAAGGTGCGCTTCTCGGATTGGTTGTAGAGAACCGTCTAGAAATCACCAACTGCTTTCCATTCCCTAAGCATGATGACACTATGGATGAAGAAGAGTATCAGCTGGATATGATGAGGAGACTCCGAAGAGTTAATGTTGATCATTTTCATGTGGGATGGTATGTCATATTAAATTTAATATTGATACTTGCTATGAAATTTAGTCGCTAAATTGGATATAGTAAAATGAAATGTGGGTTCAATTCTCCTTTCCTAAGTAATGCTGGGTGAACAAAATCTAGTAATTTTTAACTATATAATTAACTTTTGCTTTAACAGAAATATTGTTAATTGAGTACAGAAACCTAATATTTGCACTATAAGAGAAAATTATAAAAAAAATTGTACAAAACCAGTCATAAAAGAATACATAAGTGTGGTTCAAGTTCATGTATTAAATTTTTTTATAATCTGAACTTATTTAAAATTAATATAAAGAAAATGAAGAATTAGTGGCAAATGTAAATGTTATAATGTGTTATTTAATAAATATTTAATATAACCTAATAAGTAATATTAAGTAATTGTAAGAGAACGGAGTGTCTTAACACTAGGTTCTTAGGTTCCCTCTGCCTACCCCACTATATGTGGGATACAGCGTGAAAATAAAAAAAAAAGTATCATTAAAATCTATAAATTATGTAAGTATATAAGTGATTACTAGTGCTTATATAAAATATATTTTTCAGGTACCAAAGTGCAGATGTTGGTAACTTTTTGAGTCAGTCATTATTAGAGTCACAATATCATTATCAGACATCAATTGAAGAGAGTGTTGTTGTTATATATGACACTAAGAAATCTGCAAGAGGGTTCTTGACTTTGAAGGCTTATCGTCTGACTCCTCAGGTAAGTGTATATTAAGTATAATTGTGTTAAATATATTCTTTATATCTTTTCAAATTTAGTTAGGTAGGGGGTGGGTATTGGGCATTTAAAAGTGATACCTTAAGAAGAAAAAAAATATTTTACCTGTACTACATGATGCAGGGTAGGAATGTAAAAATATAAAAAGAATATAAGTAAAAATTTGATTGCACAATAGAAAGGTGTTTAAGATATTTATATTTATGAAGCAAAGTAGGCATTTCATTTCACTTAGTGTCCATTTTTTGAGAAGAATAGGTCTTAGAAGGCAGAATAAATGTTACACTTTGTCTGAATATATTGAAAAAGTATCATTTTTAACTGTTTGTGGGAATAATTGTGGTATATAACATATCTGTTTACAAGTAGTAGTAGTGCCAGGAACTTTTTAAAATTTTCACTTTTTTTTATAATAGACTTTTATTTTACTATTTAGCTTGACTTGACCCTTTTTTATTTTCTAGGCCATAGCTATGTACAAAGAGAGAGACTACACTCCAGAGGCACTGCGTAACTTAAAGATAGGCTATGAGAGCCTTTTCATTGAAGTACCAATAGTGATCCGCAACTCGCCTCTCACTAACATCATGATGTCCGAGCTGTCTGAGATGATTCCTGAGGAAGAGGGTTCCAAGTTTTTGGATCTTGGAACTGCTTCTGTGCTTGAAGGTTTGTACATTTAGAATAACACTGGTTTTTTTTATCTTCAAGCATTTTCCTAATGGCAGGATAGATAGTGAGAACATAGTGTCAAAACTCTCCGTTCTCCTTTTTCTTTTCCTTTGAGATATTACATGTGCCAAGTGCAGTGACTTGATTTGTCTTATCAAGTATTAGTAAGAAAATTATATTATTTAATAGAATGTCATACTGAGGCAGTCAGTAACCAATGATATGGGGGAATGAAGGAACTAATTAAATTGTATATGATAATTTTTAATTAATTTTTTTTTCAACTTATAAAAACATTTGAAAAAAAGCACTTTTATTAAATGTGTTTATTTATCGTAAATAAAGAGAGAGTCTTAGATTAAATTTGTGAACCTTAAAAATAAATATGTCGTAAATAGATAAATTAATTTATTGAGTACAATTAAAATTTTATATTTCTATACATAATTACAGGTCAACTAAGAAGCCTAATGGAGCGTGTAGATGAGCTCAACCAGGAAGCCATCAAATTCAACCGATACCAACAACTAGTGGTCCGTCAACAGCAAGACAAGTACCGTTGGCTTCTCAAGCGTGCCCAAGAGAACACCATAAGGGCAGCTAAAGATGAGCCGCCATTGCCAGAAGAAGACGTGAACAAGCTATTCAAACCCCATACTGTTCCTCCCAGGCTTAATCCTATGATTGTCGCAGGACAAATTAATACATACAGTCAACATATAAGCCAGTTTTGTTCTCAGAGTTTGGCCAAATTATATCTGACCCAGGCGATGCAAAACGCAAAGGAAGCGAAGCAGAATAATTAATTATGATTTGTAATAAATTGTGAACTGTGCTTGTTGTTTTTTATTCTTCTCTATTTTTAATTTATTAATATGAATATAATTTGAAAGACCCTTGATTAAATTAATTATTGATATACATATGATGATTAAGTTTCGTAAGTATTTTACAATTTCTATTTTTTTATATAAGTACACAGAGGCACAAGCGTGCGACTGTAAACGCGACAGGTTGTGGGTTCGATTCCCACTCCAGGAAATGTAAAATTTAGTATTTTCATTTCTTGGGTTTGGTAACAAGGCAAAGCGCGGCGTTGAGTTCCGCCACTCAACACGCAATGCCTCAATTCGGCGGAAAGTGGGGAACGGAATTGTTGAAAGAGAATGGAGTGTCTTAACACTAGGTTCTCTGGTTCCCTCTGCCTACCCTGCTATATGCGGGTTACAGCGTGAAGTTAAAAAAAAAGTAAAAAAAAAAGTATATTAGTATTTTGATGGAATATTACTATTTATTTTAATATAAAATTATTAATGAAAGTCGGACGTGCACATAATTTTAAAATGAAATTATAATATGAAGAATAGATAGAAGTATATGTGGTATAAAATAAGAAGTAGCGTAAGTACTAAGGAAGGTACTGACTGCTTTTTTTTTTTTTTTTTTATGGATACCGGATGGCAAACGAGCAGAAGGACCGCCTGATGGTAAGTGGTTACCTTCGCCCATGAACATCTACAACACAAGAGATGTACTAGATGCGTTGCCAACCTAGAGAATACAGATGGAAAGGGAGGATAATGTAGTAGTCCGCTATCGGAACCACCACATTTTGGGGAAAGGATGGGTGGGAAAGGGGAAAACCTGGCTTACATGCCATCGAACCGGAACACATCATAAGATATTTGGCGGTTCGTCTTTGACATGATAGTGGTCGCGAGCCAGACGGAGGACGAACCTCCTACCACCAAACAAAATTGGTGATATATGGTTACTGATATTCCATAAATCCCAAGTTATTTTCTTTTTTACTTATTTATAATGTTTTAATTTCATATTTCCAATGACTTATGAACACTGAATTAACAATTTTTGTAAATATTATATAATTTTATAAAACTATGAAAGTAGTAGAAGCAAAATTAAAGTATTTTTCTAACGATAAGTTTACTTTGAAAGGTATTAAATTATTAACGATGATTGACAAAACTATAATAAAAAAATCGAACAACGGCACACTATCTCCCACATACCAGGGTACGTAGATTGAATTTAGAGTCAAGAGTCAAGACACTTCTTGTTTCACTTTCCGAGCGGAGAAATAAAAATAATTCAAATATAACTATCGTATCGTGATTACTGCTGTCCCAGTGTACCACGATGACCTCTATATTTAGGGAAACTATAAATTTGTCGATATCTAAAATATCGACCAAAAATAAATGCAAAACGATCAAAACCGACCGCTAATCTCAACTACACATTCCTATAATAATAGTTATACTATAATCTCTGCAAATTCCATTACGTGCATAGGTAGGATACAACTTTGTAATATTTATTTATAAAATGGTGTACATTTTTCTGCAGCTGGACGTAATTGCATAATAGCTTAATTAGACTAATTTTATGTTTATAATAAGAGCGGAGTTTCCGGGTAATGCTACCTACCAGTGCCGACAAAGTTAATAGCAAGGGATTGTCCTTTGATTACCACAAATTGCTTCATCCCGACTTCGACGCCGCCCCCGGATAATCTTGGGTTTGTTTACTTTTAAATTGTGCTGTTTTAGCCACCGTTTTTTTTATAAAAAAAATATGAAGCAAATTTTAAATTCATTTTATATATTTTTTTCGGTTAAATTAAATTCGTCTGTTGTTAAATTAAATTTACATTTTTTTATTACGTTTTTTTTTGTTAGATATTATAGAATAAAAAAAATTATAATAAAAAAATATTTTAATATGCGATTGAATATATGCATTTATCATAGTTACATCTATATTATAAAGAGAACTTTAATTATTAAGTCACTGATAGTCCAGATATAGCCGAAAATATGTGGCATGGAAAGCTGAAATTCATCACGAAGGTTTCCCTGGGAATTCTAGGGTTGCTAAGAGAGGATTTCCTGAAATTTAGGTGAGAACGTGAATAACGGAAAGATCTCGGCTTTCTAAAACTATTATCAGTTCATTTTTAGAACGTATTTCGAAGACGGCATTAGTGGGATCTTTTCAAATTTGGTTAGACAGAGGAGCGCGGACAGTGGAAGTGGACGTTAATGCAGATTCTAAAGGGGCCCCTTAAACCTACACTTGAGTCGTAAATCCCAGGCACTCTCCAAACTCCTATCTTTGCAACGCGGCCCGGCACCCGCACGGTGAATCCATGGAGTGCTACGGAGTTTCTTCTCGTTCACTGTAGGTCCACCCATATATCAGCAAAGTTGCAAATAACTCGTGTATATAACAAAGAAATATAAAAAAATATGAAACGTTTTTTATCCTTTTATAATAGGGACTTACGTACTGTGATTATTGCGTGACAAGATTCATTTCATCATAAATCGTGTAGATTTCAATTAGCTATTGTTTAATTATTAAATATGTCTGACTATACGAGTATATAGAGTAAAATAGCGAGCGTGTGACATAAATATATGGAAGCCAGCCAGCCAGAAGGAATTGAAGTTTAGAAAATTGTTAACACGATGTCAGTTCAATCATTACATGTATGGATTTTTTTTAATTGAATTAAAAATTACCTATGTCATTATTCTTATTCATGCAGGTAACACAATCAAGTCTTGCGTGTCACATAATTGCTCTTAAGTCTTAATGGATATATATTTACCCGATTATCATTTAATAAATGTATAAGGAAAGGAAATGAGATGTCTTGGAAGTCCTTCGTGACCAATTGTATTTGACAATGATTATATAGATATACATTTTTTTGGGACTAGTAACAAGCGAATTAATATATGTGGAAGTAAAAATGATAATAGGGAAGATGCTCTCTTATTTTTTATTCATATTAGAGGATTTTATATATTATAAAATAAACGTAAAGTATTAAAAAAAAAAACAGTTTTACTAGGTACAAAAATGCAATTTCAAAGTCACAATTGATAATAATGCGCGAAAAAGTCTGTTCTGTTTAGTTTCTTTAATTCTGGCGATTCGATCTTGCCGGTTGAGCACAAATCACTTAGCCAATGTCACGTTGTATGGAGAACACACGAGGGAGGATGATCGGCATAAAACTGCGATTGACGACTGCGATGGTTAAAGACTGCGAAATTGCGTGTTTAATTTAAATTTGTCACATACATGAGTACGACACAACGTGACAATGTCACTCGACTGTCAGTGTGATACGCTAGTTACGGACATCACGAGGACGACGACTTTTTTCATTTCAAATTCAAACTCTTATGACGTCACTGATGCTGAATGTTGTTTGAAAAAACATTTTGTTCATTATTCCAGTAGTCTTTATTATTATTTTTTTCTTTTTCGCATCATTCATATTGTTAGTTTTTTTTTTAAATAATTACAGATGGATTATTTGAACACCTAAATGCTTTACAATGTATGTAAACACAATAAATATTACAATCTTGTCGATAAAATTAATCAATAGTCAGTTTAAATGATTTTTCAAACAAAAATTCCTGTATTAAAAATTGTAACTTTGTAAGCTTTTTAATTATTCTAAATCCCTAGAGGGATTTTTTTGCATAAAGCTGATGCCATTATGACGTAATTAGTAAGTGGTTTCGCGATAATATGTTCGGGTCCTATTCAGGAGAATTATATTATATGTAATTCGTCTGTTTATTAGCATATGACGTGGGGTGGTATTACGCACTCACAAAATGTTTCTGAAACGAAGAAGTGGAGACTGGAGTTTTTTAGTTCCAGGTTCTCTTTCTCAGAAAGTCGGCAAAAGGTACGGACGACGTGTCCGTAGTGATCAGAATAAATATTATAAAAAAAATAAGTATATTTTTTTCTGTGTTGTAACTTGTGATTGAACGTAATTGAAAGTAATGTGTAATTCCCAGTTGTGCCAAGATGATATTTGATTCCCAACATGGATGGATGCTTATAACGGATACTATAGCTTATAATCAGAATAACATAAAAAGAGCACACTGCACATATAAAGAATTTGTTTAATTTACCATAACCAACATAAGCCAATAGGAAGTATCTAGTATATTCATATACTTACGTGTTGGTTAAAGGTTATCAAACTAAATCTACATACTAATTATAATAGTTTTGGTTCTCATAAAATCATTAGACCTATATATTATATCGTGATATAATATATCATGATATATTGGAAATAGATCATGATGTTATTGTAATAACATCATGATCTATTTCCAACCGATTTCAAAAACAAGGGAAGGTTCTAAATTCGACTCTACTTTTTTGTATGTGTGTAACCGCATGACTTTTTACTGAGCGAACCAGTTTTAATGATTCTTTATTTATATAATAGCTAGTGCTTCTGTTATGGTCCCATCAAAATTTAGCTTAAGATCGGACGAATAGTTTTTGAGTTATTCGTAATAATATAATAAGGTTTTTGTTTGGTGGTAGGAGGTTCGTCCTCCGTCTGGCTCGCGACCACTATCATGTCAAAGACGAACCGCCAAATATCTTATGATGTGTTCCGGTTCGATGGCATGTAAGCCAGGTTTTCCCATTCCCCAAAATGTGGTGGTTCCGATAGCGGACTACTACATTATCCTCCCTTTCTAGTACATCTCTTGTGTTGTAGATGTTCATGGGCGAAGGTAACCACTTACCATCAGGCGGTCCTTCTGCTCGTTTGCCATCCGGTATCCATAAAAAAAAAAAAAACGGTTTTTCTTTATTTAAAATTTTAATTCTACAAGGTACTTTCCTCAACATGTTACAAAAATTTTAATCAACATCACTTATGTGCTTTCACATTACTTAATACATAGATCTTTTTCTAAGCATATGTAGTTATCGCCAAGAAAACCGGTAGGAATTTTCTTCCGCTACCACAATTAAAGTCATTTAACGACGGACAGGTACGAGTGGTGTATAATTCTAGCCGCACTTAACTGTATTCCGAGCAAATAGGTTAATATACTGCGAACGAACTGATAATTTAGTTACATTGACTGCGTAATGTTATAGGAGTCAAAAAAGGTTTTACTTCGAAACGGTTCTGAATTGCTGATCCTTTTTGTTGTTACTGCAATTGTTAATTAATAGTAAATTGTGGGTTGTTAATTGATATTATTTATGGGTTATTGTAAAGACGTTTTTGGCTTAATACGTTTTTACTTTTTAAATATTGGATATAAATTACCTATTCTTAACTAAACTAATTTATATTTACCAGGGTAAGCAGAAGGAACCAGAGAACCAAGTGTTAAGACACTCCGTTCTGTTTTAACATTTCCCGTACCCCACTTTCCGCCAAATTGAGGCATTGCGTGCTGAGTGGCGGAATTAGACGTCGTGCTTTGCCTTGATACCAGTGTCAGAAAATAGAAAATACTAAATATTAAGCTATATTAAGCTAAACTAATTATTTTATATTAAAGTTATTTATTTTCATACGAAGTTAACATGAGAATTATTCTTTTATAGTAATATTATTTTGTTACTAGAATACTTATAGTATATATACGCAATAGGACTGTTCCTCCAATTATTTTTTTATTGACTCTGTTTAAGACAATTTACTGAAAGCTAAGTGGTTTAAACAGATTCGATTTATTATGGAGCTCAAATCACTCTGTATTTTATGCCATAAACGATCAACACCGGACCATATTTTTTATTCCGTGATGATACCACACGGCCACTGGTAATTTTATTATGCAAATGCAGCATAAAGTGTTGCCAGCTATAATCGCTCAAATTACGCTGGTAACCACTTTCAGGGCTACCAGACTAACGCCAGTAAGTGTATACGCCAAATTTCCGAAAAACAAACGTTATCCAGTTTGTTTCAATTTCATTTGCATGGTAAAAAAAACGTGTTTAAATTTATAATTTATAATGTACATCATAAATAGTAAAATTTATAAAAAAATAACGACTTATGTCATCATATATAGACATACTTGTATTTATCATAGTTTTGCAAAGTTCACACGGATTAGAATTTATATTTTTAATTTGACAAAGAGTAATTTTTTTTTATGGCAGCCCTGTGCGGGAAATGGCGCCGCTAAAAAATGTCGGCAACTCGTAATGTGCAGTAAATACAGCAATCAATTGGCATTGGGTTCATTAAACGTGTTTTACGTTAATGGAAATTAGATCGAGAGGTAATATTCAATATGTAATTGTTTATTTCTGTAGAATATATGTAATATTTATAAATAATCGAAATCTTTACAAAATAATGAATGATTAATTTAAAATTCAGATTTGTAATTAATTATTTATATATTATTAAAAATAATATAATCATATGTATATACAGTATCTCATTATGATGGGTGTTTAGGATTGGATTTATTTTTGGATAAGCATATTAATTATTACTTATACGTAATCGTAGATTTCTAAAATCTGTTAAAGGAGACATCGAAAAGGAGGTTCCGTCGCCAACTCATAAAATTGGCTGACCTTCGATAACACAATTTTGATAACATATAAGTATTGGTTTTGGTGAATTTAATCAAAAGCTTGTATATTACGGTGATTCGCTCTCAGAGTTAATTTCAAAGTATACGATAAATGGGCAAAAATAATATTTAACAGAATTAGGCTGCCGGTGCTCGCAATTTGGAAGATTGCGCCCGCGCCGGTCGTTTTCTGTGAATTTTTTAATTAAATTACGACCCAGATGCTGCCGAGCTGGACTCGGTGTTTATCAGTCCTGCTATGTAATTTATTTACGCCCATCAAAATCTGCACTACTACATTAATTAATTCCAACTTAATTTTTCATTTAGGATTTTAATATAAATATCTTGTCGATCTTTTATAAGATGTAAAATTAAATTTTTAACTTTTTCTTTATATATTCAGTATTTTAAATGGACTGAAATAATCTAGCTATATTAGCTGGAATTGATTAGCATAGCAATGTCCAAATTATAATAGTTTGGTTAAACAAAATGTGGCAATGGAATTCGCCACCTTGTAAATTCTCGAAAATGGTCAATAATAATAATAATTCAAGAAAGAGTGACAGTGTTATCTTACACATATTCACAGCTTCAAAAACAAAAAGCTCAAAAAACTTTTTTAATTTCTTGGCCTTTTAGTCCTTGCTTAGTCCCTATTTCCTGATTTCAAAAAAAATAATTTTAATCAATAGTTATTAAACCATCATTTGCATTCTTTAAGCGTGTCTGAAAACACTCTGTACCTTGAAAAGTAAGAATAATATGACATTGTATTGAGTGTAGAGTAAAAAAGTGAAATTTAAAAACGATATTATGACAATAAATACTATAAAAGATGACAATCATAATCAAGAAAAAATACTCGGATATTATACATTTCAAGTTCCAACAGATAAACTATAAAGTTTAGTAAAGTTCGCGATCTCGTGAACTCGCGGAAAGGTATTTTGATCCATAAATCTGTCAGTTATAAGCCGATATGGCGCAATAATCGAGGATCATAAATCACTGGGAGTGCACATTCATCGGACCTGATATAAATGCGCTATCTCACTCAGTGGGAAGACCTACCTGGCCTTTTACTATGACTGTAATGGTTAAATTATAAGCTGTGTTCATTGTTTATGCTTATTTGATAGAGAAAAATTAAAATCATATAAGAAATAAAGACTTTGATTGTGAATTGAAAAGTATATTACAAAAAGGCAATGTCTAATTGCATTGGTTGATTATTAAGAAAGTTACCAGTATAATTACTGCATACTGAAGTGCATACTTTGTTCAGCTTTATACGAGGACAGTTAATGTGATTACACAATTCCATTTACATTTAATTATCACTTGATCATTGCATCGGAAGGCAGGAATAATTAAGTTTTCGAATTCGCAAATTCGTTCGTCCACTAATGAAATTAAAATCATTAAACATGCCATAACTATACTGAATTTATTAAGTGGTTAAATTTTTATTTTAAAATTAAACGGTAAAAAAAATTCTTGTGACATGTCTTGAAATGATGTGAACTTTAGTGAAACACTTTGACCCGTTCTTCAAAATGAATGGTTTTATCAGCATTCTCAGTGGTTAGGGTAGTGATCATAATCTGCAACGGTCTTGCCCGTTGCGCATGTATATATCGATGTCGATGGTTCATCGCATTGTTCGAAGCTATAACGAGATCGGAATGTGTAGATCTT
This sequence comes from Philaethria dido, assembly GCA_033558755.1. NCBI lineage: Eukaryota > Metazoa > Arthropoda > Insecta > Lepidoptera > Nymphalidae > Philaethria > Philaethria dido. Next base: position 1,567,531 of record JAKGSA010000033.1, on the reverse strand, counting down.
AAGGATGGAGGTACAAGGCAGAAATTAGTGAAACAAAGATTTTATGGAAATATCGCCTACTGTTAACACCAACTGCTGTTCACACTTCAATCGATTGCACGATGTAAGGAGTCAACTTGGAAGAATTGTCAATAAAAGCTCGAAATCTGAGTCTTACTGCACAGAGATATACCATAGATGTACCATATACATACCATAGATATTTTAAAGCACTAAGTTTCAGCTGTTTCCCATTCATTGGCAAAAGGTGTATGGTATGCTGAACATATCTTATTAGATATTGTTCAGTTACTACTAAAATACCAACCCTATGGTTGATAATAATAACATACATGAATTCCATAGACCACGTCTGGCACTTTCTGAGAAGACTACTTCGATAGTGAAATTCAGCTTTCGCGCTAGAAAATAATGCGACAACTTGTCTCACGAATTAATTGATAACGTTATCATGATTATCGGTCATCGTCAAGCGTTACTGAGAGCCCATGGAGGTAACGCGCAGTACCGGTATTTAATTTGCTTGTGACAATTTGAAATACTGGCAGATTTTAATTTAAATATTTTGTAGTCTAATTTATTATTATTTTTTGTATTTTGAATTAATTATTATTGTAATAAAATAACGATAAGTATTATTCTTTTCAAAAAAGAGATTTTTTTGTCTTTCTCTAATTGCGCTGAAAAAAAAAGCGCAACAAAAAATACTCATAGTCATTTTTTCTTAATAATAAGTGAGAATTTTAAAATAATATCGTTAAACAACTTTTGAAAATCTAATGTAATTAAGGATTTCATGTTTAAGAAGAATTATTAACATTCAAGATTATAACATAAAATTTATATTTTCTCACATTATTATTGTTCCTTATGTAAAATAAGATCGTGGGCGACATGTGTAAGCCGCAGGGCCACTCGTAAAATAAATGTGAAAGTAATATCTTGATGGAATTCGACACAGCTTTATTGACAATTGACACTGACACTATTATTTGATGTTCACTTATTTTTTTGTATTAAAATTGTTGCCACATATAAAAAACAAAGAAAAATAATAATTTATTAATTTAATAAAATAATTTAATAATTTTTAATAAATTCATAATATTTATACTACACTAAATATTTATTCAGCTAAAGCATATTTTAATTACTAATAAATACATATTTAAGAACTATTTATGCAGTTCATTTTAGTTTATTCGTATGTGTAAAAAAAAAAATGTATTTATATGTATCAATTTTTTTATATATATGTGGGTGTATGTATGTGTATGTTTTATATTTTAAATTTGCTTTTACGCATCTATATATTTATTTCCTATATAAAGAATGTTGGTTGGTAGAGAATGCTAGTTAGCGTCAAGCCCGTCTTTTGTTCATTTTTATTTTAATTGTGCAATAAAGAATTTATAAATAAATAAATAAATCTTATTACAATTATATTTTTTTTTTTTTTGGAAAGGACAAGGCAAACGAGCGTTCGGGTCACCTGATGGTAAGTGATCCCCGCCGCCCACGGCCCCGTGTAACACCAGAGGAGCTACAGGTGCGTTGCCGGCCTTTGAGGTGGCATTTTATATATACTAGGATCATATCACGAATTCATTCATTTGCTTTTAAAGTTTTGCGGCAGTAAATGGTTATATTTACAAAGAATGACAGTTATAGATAGTTATAATACACCTAGGTGTATTATAATTATATTTTTTATTTAATTTATTTTCACTTTTATCTTTTATTTAATTGTGCATGCACTAGGCACATAGAAGAGTAGAATGTAGATAGATTATTTAGTTTGCCACTTTTTACCTAAATTAGTGATTATGGCTAAAAAATTAAGAATCCTTTCGTCGTGCTCTTAATTAAACGAAGATTCGTAAAATGATATTGTAAATACATCTAAATGCTTAGTATGAATAGTTAGAAGCTAAAGTAAGCACGCAGCTTGGCGCACTGCGCCAGTAAGGTCTATCGCTTAGTACATACATACATACATAGCTTCACGCTGTATCCCGCATATAGCAGGGTAGGCAGAGGGAACCTAGTGTTAAGATAATCCGTTTCCCTCATTCCGCCAAATTGAGGCATTGCGTGCTGACTGGCAGAATTCAACGCCGCGCTTTGCCTTGTTACCAAACCCAGGAAATGAGAAAATCATTTTCCTGGAGTGGGAATCGAACCCACAACCTGTGTAAGCCACGACAGGCGTTATCGCTTAGTATTCAATGATTATCTTTATCAAAGGAAAAAAAACTGAATAAAAGTAAATTATATATATAATTTCTATAACTATTTGTATTAAAAATTAAAAAAAAAACTTGTGTGAAGGTTTATGTGTTTCCTTCTCATTAGATAAGAGGTAAGTAAACCTCTTTCCTTTTTTTTACCAGATCGCTAATTATTGTTATATATTAATTTAATTTAATCTATCTTTTTAAAAATGTTAAATCGTATTATTATTGTAAATTGCATCGATTATAACTGAAGCGGTAAAAATATGGATTCATTAATAATATAAGGAAAAGTAAAAAATGCAAAGATAGGTTTTACTTAGGTTTAACTTACTATTAAGTTGTATATTTTAAACTAATTGATTCTTGTTATAATTTTATTTTCCTTGTAAAGAAATATTGCTATAAGAATAAATAATAATATTTTAGATATATTCATTTTTTAAATAAGAATTTATTTAATTATGGGAAGTGGTGATTATTTATGGTTTCTTTCAATTGTCTTTGGTTTTTATTTAGTTTATTGGTATTTACTCGTGTATTAGTAATTGAAGATAATCATTTATAACAATTCTCTTAAGATATTTAAAGGATTTTTTATTTCTAGATTTTCTATTCCATTTTATATCTGAGGCAATCGTGGCAATTTCAACAGCGTCTGTTTTGGATTCGATTGCCACTCGGGGCAATGTTTATATTATAAAAATATATTATATATGATTATGAAGGCCTCGTAATCGTCGTGTCGGAGAGGCACAAACGTGCGACTATAACCGCGACAGGTTGTGAGTTCGATTCCCAGTCCCGGAAATGAAAATATTAAATAATATAGAGTATTTTCATTTCCTCGCTCTGGTGCAAAGCCAAGCGCGGCGTTGAGTTCCGCCACTCAGCACGCTATGCTTCAATTCGACGGAAAATGGGGTATGGAAAGAAATTAATATTATTTAATATTATCATTTCCTGGAGTGCACACACTTGTGCCTCTGCGCCGCGACATGCCTCACAATTACATAAGAACTTAAACCACTTTAAATCATTTAATATTAGTTTTGTAGAGAAAGGTAATTCTACTATAATTTTCAATCCACAGTGGCCGACAAGAAGGAAGTGTATGGGGTATTATAGCATGTACTCATATTATACTTAAACGGTCAGTTTTGAGTTAAGTGTTCATAAGTGTTGGAATATGTTGATAGTCCGGAATTAAATAAAGCTTTTGTGGTCTTTATGTTTATTTACAGTATTGTGTTATGTTTAACTTTCACAAAGTGGAAGTAATTATGGTGCTATATAATTATATTTATTAATATTTCCGTAACAGGCGTGAATAGGTTAATAAGTCGACTAGCACATGATGTTTTATTTATATGTTGGATAAATTATTAAATTGACCAAAACAAAACAAACATATTGGAGTACAAAAGTTTTAAAATAACATAAACACAGAATTTACAGATAAAACTTAAACTTGAAATGCCTGCAATGAAAAGTATGCTTTTTCGATTTATCAACTTATTCGCGCCTAGTACGCATTTAATTCGAGCTTTGGACTTCTGCTTTAATATTTTTTTTATTTTTTTACCCGCATACCAGGATAATCAGAGAGAACCTAATGTTAATATATGTATATAATTTAATTGTATGATTTTGTACAGCTGACTTTTAGTGTAAGGAAAAGAAAAGGGAGAAGGGATCTTTTGATAAGTTTTGTGATATGTTCCAGATACTCAATAATTGAAGTATATTGCCGATTACAATAAATATAGTAAATAAATGACTTTATGGACGTTTTAAATATTTTTTTTAATTAATAAATATTTTAATTTACATATGAAATGAAAAACAATACCATAAACAATGTAACAATTTTTTGTTACTTAATGGCAAAAGATATATAACCGGCAAAGGCACTAATAAAACCAATTGCACGCGATTTCCCTCTATCAACACATTTGAACGCAAATCGATATTGAAATGGGCTATTATATCGAGATATCACTCGCTCTGGTAGCAGGTATTAATCGGTTTCATTCACGCATTACATTGTTTCTTGGTTGCTTATATTTAGTAGTGATACATATTATAAAATGTGGCACTCCTTAAATATTAAAAAAGTATATTATTTTTATCAAAAATATAGATACATATCTTTTTTATAAAAAAAAGAAAATCCTTAATTTTTAATTTAACACCATACTATATTTATGAATAATGTTTTATTACTATAAAACACTCAAGAAATTACATATTATAATACATTACACAATTTACTAGGTTCTGCCCGCAACTTCTTTCGCGTGGCCATTGATATGTCAATTTCATTTAAAAAAAAATAACATTCGAACGGCGGCGAACTTTTTCGCCTTTTTAGAATATCTTAACCCTTTCAAAAAACCAACGTTTCAAATTATTTCAAGCACCTTTTTCTCGTATTTTCGAGTGTCAAATACAAAATGCGGAAAAACAATTCGTTCATCGTCATTTACAATTCGGACTGTATTTTGTGTTACAAGGAAGGAAATGCCAAATTCTTTTACTATCCTCAGTTGTTTTGGCTGTGCGTTGTCTGTCGGCAACGATAAAATTTTGTATATACTTACATATGTATATATCTATATATTAATACGTGAAGCAAAACGTTTGGACCCCTTTTTAAGAACATGACGCGGACGGAGGAGCATGAAACTTGGCACACTTATAGTTTATATGGCGAAGGCCAAATGATGATATATTTTTAAAATAATGCATAAAACATATATTAAATTAATAAAATAAATGTTACACACACTACCATGGTTTGACATCCATGTTTATATAAAGTGACATATACGTTGCTAGTTTAATTAAAATAGTCTTAAAAATCTTCGATTTCTGTTACTCGAATAACATCAATAAATAACTAATTTAATTGTAAGTATAATCGATATTATCTGCATCAATTACACAAAATTTACATACATTACACAGAATTTGATGTCATTTATTAAATCGTTTACATTTAATCAATAATTACATTGTTTCGATAAAAATAATTATTGTTACGTGCTAAAGAACGTTAACTTTCACAAAAAAAAAAAAAAATCTTTAAACCAGTACTTCAGCTTACATTTTAATTATAAAATTAGTAAAATAACAAATAGCACAAAAAGGCGTAATATCAAGCAAGTGCCCGCGGCATGTTATTACTGGTTGCAAAGTTTGTACCATTAAACAATTTGGGATAATTAACTACCGGACTTTGTTCATAATTATGTTTCATAACATGTTGCCAGTGTAAAGGCTGGGTTACACTGTTTAAGTTGTTATCTAATTTTCGTATTAGAATGGTAAAATTTAACTAATTTCATAAGTACTGTTATTTTAGTTTATTTAGAAATATGTATTTATTATGAATTTAAAAATAATAACTCGCTAATTCTTTATATTATACTATATAATGGAATGAAAAAGTCACAAATTCTTTATTTTAATTAAAGGAATATATAAAAATTAAGTACAATTTAGTTGTTACAAGTGAAGGCAATCCGAATTCGCTTCCACAACACATTCATTTAAATACATTTAATACAATGGTACAAAAATTCGGACATGTGGTAATTGGGTGCGTGACAGATTTATCCTTTAGCTACGAACTGAGGTTAATGCACGTTGTATTAAGTAAACCGTCATTACTTCCATTCGCGGTGGAATTATTTAAATGTCAGATAAATTGCTTTAACAGTTCGAGAGCAGTAATAAGGTGTCCATGCAGTCGTAGCCTATAATTTGCTCTCGCATTCAATCATTCGGGTGTACCGCGGGCTCGTCCGTCACAGATTTGTTAGTGTAGAACTGTTGTAAAAGTATTATCTACTAATATTGAAGATATATTTAATTTTTATAGAATTTATTCAAATTCGGTAAATAATAAAATTTATAATTAAGTCGCATTAAAAAACCATTTTACTTTACTGAATTATTTATTTATACATTGTTTATGTTGTGTTGTAGGGTGATAAGTAAAAGAAAAATTCTTAAGTAAATAATGATTTAATAGCAATATTATCCGCTAATATGTTTATCGAATGAAGTCTCCAATTGTGAAGCGTATAACAAAAATTATAACACTTTGGGAAAAATAGAATATGATGAAGGTAACTTTAGTCGTATCATTTCTTAAGCTTTCGAGAGCTACAAACAAATAAGAAACCGACATAAATAATCTATGACATTTCGAGCACTTGAAATCAACTTTCGTCCCGTCGTGTTGTGATAACTTTTAATAGAACCCGCAATCATAAGCCTATTAATAAATGCTTTAAGTCGCGTCTCCTCGCTTTAATCAACATTTTCAATGAGATTATTACAGGGCGTAGCGTCAACGATTACAAGATGGCCGACGTTTTAAGTGCTGATGGGCTTTATTAAGTTTTATGAAGTGACTGGGTGATGTGAGTGTTTTTACTATCAATTTGTGTAATTAGTTATTTGCAATTTAAAGTATGTTGTATGTATGTGTGAGATATTTAAACACGTAATAGGTACCCATTGAAATTACATATAAAAATTTAATGGGTCTGATTTTAAATCCATATGTCTTAAACTCAATGCTAAGGGAATTTCATATATTTAGGATAGTAAACCTGCAAATAACATAACTTTTGAAAAATAATTTCATGTGTGATTTAGAAACAGTGAATATTGCTATTCGTGTATTTTAGTTACTTCGTTTTAGCCTGATTGCAAGTTCGGTGACAACCACTCCGAGGTTGACATAATCTCCTGCTCCTGCTACTTTTTTATCAAGACTGAATTGAAGTTTGCCTGATATTTTAAATCTAACCTTGGAAAAAAGGTCTGTGATATTTCAAATAGTGATAAGTAAATATATCGAATTTTAGTATCAAAATCAATTTATACTGAATCTAAATAAACTATTGACCATAGAAAGCTGATATCTTGCATGTGAGCACTTCGGACAGTGAATACTACCACTAAGAGAGGATTTCTCGAAATTTCTGTGAGAACTCGAACTAACAATATTTAACGTTTCGACATCCACGCAAAAGAAACCGCGGGAAACAGCTAGTACGCAATATAATTTTAATTTGTTGGCCGACTATATTATTATATCACAGTATTGTGCTATGGCGAGCAGCATTTTATTTTCTCGTTATTAAAAGCTATGTGTAAACAGTTATACACGTATATACGACATTACTTAACAATGTCGCGTTTCTCATTTTGCAATTATAACTGAAAATGGAGGAAATATCATATTAATATAACTGTGTGTACGGTTCGTACAACTTTTGTTTGTCATTACGGATATACACGTCTATAAGATATTACGCGTGTAATGAAGCTTTGTCATGCATGTGCAATCAGCGCCCGCTGTGCCACTGTTGCAGTTTTATTCTATGGACCACAGAGCTTGTTTTGTGTAGAAATGATAAAGCCTAACTGAGCAAGCACTATTAACTTTTTATTTATACAATCAATTCAAATTTGATGGCGCAGAGGTACAAGCGTGGTTTTGTAAACGCGACAGGTTGTGGGTTCGATTTCCACTCCAGGAAATGCAAAAGTATATTATTTTCATTTCCTGTGCTTGGTAAAAAGGCAAAGCGCGGCGTTGAGTTCCGGCAATGCCTCAATTCAGGGGAAAATGGGGAACGGAGAGTCCGAGACTCAGAACATCGTTACTGTTATTTTAGTTTTATTAGATATATAGAATTTATTTAATAATCGTATTTCTTTCAATCTATAATAATATAGTATCAGGAATTTAATACATGCTTTTGAGATCACATTTCGAACGTTATATCATAACAGATATTAGTGAATATGGAATAAAGTCGAAATAAATGGATTTTTGTATAAATGTAAATGTAATAATGGATTTTAAAATAATACATGAAGAATTAAATGACATTAGATATTCGTAAATTTTATTCGAACACAATTTTAGATTTCTAGGCCAGTGTCTAAGAGGTCAAGCTTAAAATAATAGAACAAGAACAATATTGCGAACAATCATATCTGAATTTCATATATAAAGCAATAATCTTGACACAATATCTGAATTAATATTTAAATTATAAGCTATTATTAATATCTATTACATAAATCCGAAAACACGACACCTGCTATTACACGCAAAGCAAATATATATTAAAAACCCATACAATACAAGGCAACAATTCGATAAACTTATTTTGTATTAGCCAATTTACTACCAGCGTCTATTGTGATTAAAAAAAATCCTGAAAAACCGTATCCGACGACTTCATTACACCAGTCCGATCAATCACACCACGACACCATTGTCCACGCAAACTGACAAATCAAATAAAAACGAATTAAAGAAAGTCATGATCTAATTTTGTGGACTCGATAGAGACGTCTCGCTTTAATTACATTGAGAACGTGCATTGCTCGTCGTGGTGTGTATTAGGTATGCATAGACTTTTTGCCTTTTTGCCTTTTGCTTAATATGCTGCTAACTTTTTAAGATGTGGGGCACCAATAAATAATTTTGGTTTAGACGTAATAACGATTTTTGATTATAATAATAATAAATATTAGGTAGGTATTTCGGTTACCCAGCGACAGCTGGAAGATAATATTTTCCGTTTTTTTGGTTAATTCGAAGACCGTCTTCCTAACACTCCACGGTTATACTAAATAAAGAATTCTCCAAGAAAGTGATCTCTTATTTAAGTTTCTGAAAGAAAAATCCTCTGATTTTAGTATTTGAAATTCTTTTACAGCCTTTTGTTTTTCCTTCCAATTTCCGATCACCACCAGCACAAATGGACACGCATATGTCAATATGTACTTGGTACTTTGGGAATTGGGACAGTTCCAATGACTGTCATCAGTTCACCGTTATTAAGTAACGAATATGGACATTTTTTAATTTCAATATTTACAAATTTTAAGCAATTTAGGCGATACGATGAACGTACTGTTCTGTGGATCGCAAACTTTCCCTACCTTTAATTGAATGTGGTTCATGTTAAATACATCTAATACAAAGATCATTGACTATTACTTTGAAAAATAATTAAATTCATTAATTTACTAACAACAAATTGAAGACAGATGGTCTTGCATTATGAAAACTAATTCTTCATTCAATCAAAGCATCGCTGAAAGGCCTATTAAATCAAAGACACGCTATTGCTTTAGTAATTGCAGAAAACAACATTTAAGCCACGAAACGACCTACCATTTCCAAGCTACCAGTTTAAATAGGTCCGTATTGCACCCTCTTCTGGATATTGAATTTGTAAATTAAATCTACACGTAGGAAGTTGGGGAGGTCGAGTAAAATTGGTCGTACAAACGTCTACGGACCGAGTTGGGAGGTCCCCCGGTCACCTCGCTAATTGAATATGTCAATCATTTTAACAACGTAAATGAATAGCGTTTCAGAGATTTACATCCAGTATAGTTAGATACTTAAAAACTGTATGTTATCATTAATCTTGGAGCTATGAAAGGGTCATTTTAGCTTGGCAGCTAGGACTGACAGACGCCCGAGGGTATCGTTCGTAGTATATTAATGTCCATTTAAATAGGACATTACTAATTGTATGAGTATAATTTTCTGGTAAACTCATTATGGAAACGGCCGTGGGCAAGCAAAGAAATCTATAACCAATGGCTATACTTGCTCTATTATATGTACGAGTTTCTCTTTCGCTGAATGTAATCGTATTATCATATCACTAAAATATGTATTCTACATTTATACTTTTTAGACAAATTGTAATTTTCTTATATTTTTGTATTATTCAAACATTAAATTAGTCAAGTACTAAATTACAACTTCATCCATATAACGAAAATTTTTCAGTAACTATAAATTGTAAAAAGGCAGAATAAGCTTTACTATTGTAAGGTTCATCATGCGGAAAACAAATACTAAAGGAAATCTATTAAATAAATGCGTATTCCCCGGTGTGATCAAATATGTAATCAGATTAGGATATATAATATTATATATGTTGAAAAAAAAAAATATTCACAAACATGTCGCGCGGGCACTTCCTTAACTAAGCATTATTATTATCATTGCATGGTTTATTATGATTATAATACACAAATATAATTAAAAAATCGACAAATATGCTAATAAATAGATAAATATTCTTTTAGCTACAAGCTTTTCCTGCAGAATAATCATTGAGAAATTGTGCCAAGGCACTTCCGTATCCTCGTTTCACCGAATTTGATACATTACGTATGAAAGCGAAACTTAACGCCGCGTTTTGTATTCAAACATAACCCGAGTGGAAATAGGACCCACAACCCATTGTGTATGCACAGTCACTGTCCCACTGCGCCACGAATAGAGGTGAGAATTAAATAATAAAAACAAATTACATACATACCCCTAAAATATGTATTATAAACTCAATAGAACAATTCCGTTCCCCACTTCACACACACACACACAAGCACACACACACACACGCACACACACACTCAAGCACTATTTACATTTACAAATTCGTGGCGGCATTATAAAAATAATAATAAGTTATAATAAATCACAAGCAACTCATATTTCATGTCGTACCTACGTATAATTCCGATGCACACAACCATTAGATGTAAATGAAATAAATGAAACAAGATGTGCCTCTGTGCGGTAGATAGCATCTTAAATGTATTCGTTATCGATGTTTTAAATTGTTTCTATTTATTGATAGTGGCCGCCTGTGGTTTCGCCTGCAACACCTAAGTTTAATATTTGTTTAATACAAAAATGTGATAAGCATCAGGATATTTGATAGCTAGACTTCTCTAGAATGGAAATTTTTTTTTTTAACTTCACACTGTATCCCGCATATAGCAGGGTAGGCAGAGGGAACCAGAGAACCTAGTGTTAGGACACTCCATTCTCTTCCAACAATTTCGTTCCCCACTTTCCGCCGAATTGAGGCATTGCGTATTGAGTGGCGGAACTCAACGCCGCGCTTTGCCTTGTTACCAAACCCAAGAAATGAAAATATTAAATTTTACATTTCCTGGAGTGGGAATCGAACTCACAACATGTTTACAGTCGCACGCTTGTGCCTCTGCGCCACGACAGGCGTCGAATGTAGAATGCATAGTGAATGGCTGATTATTACATTATCTTTGACTATTTATATTTTTTATATAGTCTTAATTTATAACAAAAGTCTATCTTTTATACTTTTGCAATGATCAATCACGTATGCTGTAGCTTATCACACTGTATTCGTACTCATCGGCAGAGAACAAGTCCTGTTCTTCACTTTGCGTTGGCTTTACATGTTGAGTAGGAAAATTCAATGCTAAACTTTCTTTGATAAAAATTGGGAAGATGTACACATATAGTCCCTCGAATGAAATTTGAACGTTGAACCATCGTAATTAGTGTTGCTCGTAATCGTAATCGTATCGTATCAAATGATCATATAAAACAGACTTTTTAACAAACATTGGTCATCATCATAATTTTTTATGGATACTTTTTGTTTTTGTTATGTCCGAATTAATTAAATATTAGAACTACATTCGCATTTTTTACTCATAGATCCTTCCTAATCATTAATGAAGAGTCTTGATCTTTTTATTATTGGATTTTAATGAAATAATCAGATTAACAAAAAATAAAAAAAACCATCTGCCCTTTTTTATAAGCTAAAAATAATATTATTTGCACCTGCGAATCGTAATCGATTTCTTTACAACATTTCTTTTATCCGAATGAAGTAAAGCGACAGACGCCATGCTGCGCGTGCGCACCCCTACCGTTATTTGGTAATATCACTTATACCCTTTATATAGAGCCGGTTCACTAATAAACGTTGTTCAAATGTGTTTTTTTAATAGACATGCTGTTATGTCTTATAAAAAAGTGATTGGTGATTTACTATTGAACTTTTATAAGTTTCGAAAGTGTAACTATTTCTTTTTCGTGGAGTCTGTATTTCGTGTTAGTAATTTAATAAGGACAGATAGTGATGACGTCAAAATTGTCTATAATAACTACATAAATTGTATTATTCATATATATCACGCCACTAAAGGTAAATCGTAGAATGTCGCTCACTCGATTTACGAGCAATAAAGGACACAACGATTATTGATATAAAAACTTACGATTAAATTTTTCTCTTACCATATATACTTATTTGATTACGTTATATTATTTATGAGTAATTTTAAATGTACTTATTAATATGTATTTTTTTTAAAAATATATACATACATAACCCCCTATATCTAGAAGACTTTCCGTTTTCGTTTCAGTCTATTTTAGTAATATAATGAATCAAAATATTACACTTTGTTTAAAATTCAGAATTTTCATACCAGAATTTTCCAAAGCGATCCAAGCCAGGAAAATCCCCCGAACGGAAATCGAACAGGCAACCATTATATATACAGCCAGACGTATCCCAGCTGTACTATGACAGCGTTATATATTATTTATTATTTAATATTAATAAAAACATTAATGTAATTTCTTACGTCCATAGTTTGAGTCAAAGACTAGGTGAAATTACTCATGTGATGCGCATCCCGTTCAAATGATTGATGTCGTTCACTTAATCAGTTCATTGATGTTAAATAGATTCCATGTTGGTAGCTGATTGAAATTTTGTACGATGATAAATTTAGGATATTATATTACCCAATTTATCAAATATGCCTATTATGTTTAGAGATAAACGAATAAAAGTGTTTTGAAATTATTATTTTTTTATGTTTTGAATGAATAATGTTCTATTTACATACTGCTTAATATTTGTAATATTATAAGGTAAAACGCCTGTCTTGGCGCAGAGACACAAGCGTGCGTCTGTAAACGCGATAGGTTGTGGGTTCGATTCCTACTCCAGGAAATTGATTTTTTAATTTTCCTGGGTTTGATAACAAGACAAAGCGCGTTGAGTTTCGCCATTCAGCACCCAATGCCTCAAATTCGGCGGAAAGTGGGGAACAGAGTGTCTTAATACTAGGTTCCCTCTGCCTACCCTGTTATATGCGGGATACAGCGTGAAGCTATGTATGTATGTATAAGGTTAAATATTCAAGGAAAACCTTATGTTTTCATTTTATCTTAAATTTTATGTCTATATATTGGTATATTACGTTGGTAACGTGGTATTTGGAGGTCCTGCAATTAAAAATGTCTGTATATTTTTTTTATCTTAATAACTTGTAACCTTATTAATTAAAATCATTTGAAAGTTTAAATAATACCTGCATCTACATATTCTATGTTCAAAGATATAATCACTTTTAATTTACAAAACAAAACTTAAGAGCTAGAAGAATCATTAATACATTATTACCTTTCCACAATAAATAACCAATACCTTCAAGGCACAGTACTGTATGAAATTGAGACGGTCTCAAAACAATAGCATGTCCAAGAGTTATTGATATTAAGGACGGGGTCCCAATAAATTCCAGCGTTAATTATATCGTGATGCGGCGGCACAAAGCGCGGGCGCGGGCACCGTGTTGATTTTCAGTTTATTTCATTAGATAGTCGCCGCGGGGTGCGCCGGCGCCGGGTTGTGTAGAGACACGTTGCTTTTAACGTTTGAAAGGATTTTCTTCTTGTGTGTATGTATTTTTATGGTTTAGAAAATGTTTTAATATGATTTTTTAAATTATGTTTTGTGTATATATTTATTTTTTTATATCTCCATCATGTTAGGGAGAAGGTAGAGAAAGCTAAGTGAGAGATTAGTTCAATCTACGTCCAAATAGACAACTTATGTCAAACTTCACGTTACTAAATCAGATCAATTTATGTCATTTTTTTTATATTGTTTAGCTTCGAATTTCGATTGTGCTATAAAAGGATATTTCATTTTTTTTTATTGCCATTATTTTCTTCTCATATACATTAAGTTCTATGAATCCGTAAACAAACACAAGTCATGGCAACCCTATAAACCCGCCATAAAGTTCACCTGCCTGCTTAAAAATGTTAAAATATAGCATTTTTAATGAGCACTCTTTTCAATTTTCGGCTTTACAGGCTTTATCGGCGTGACATCGACCTAATCAACGCGGTACATATATCTTTGTTTATTTTTTCTAATATTATTTAATGCTTGAGTTGATTACCTTTCTTTTTTAATATCGGACCCAAATTCGTTTGGAAAATATTTGTAATTGAATATTTGAATGAGATGCATTGGACCAACTTTTTAATTAGGTTATGAGTCGGAAATGTCAGTTTAGTAATTATTACAGCTTTATGTAAATGTTGATCATAGATACTTAAGTCTTGATTGTAATTTATTTGCAATTATAAACAATTTGAATTTAATTCAGCTATTTTCGTATGCATATAAAAATGAATAATCTCTTTGTAAGTTACATATAATATGACAAACTAATTTCATACTTCATACTAAATGGGTTTGTTGCTTTAACGAGCTGTAATGAAGTATATTCTTACTTTGTATGTATTTTATATGGTGTAAGTGCAATAACATGACGTAAGTTATGAGTTAAAGATAAATATGCATTAATTAATTAATGTAATGAAAGTAAGAGATATGTAAAATTGAATAATTTTTGCGTTTTGTAGTTGATTAAGCTGTTTGTGTCCATTTTTCAATTTGAAGCCTAATTGAAAATTGTTAATTTGATATGGCCATAGGATAAAGAATTTATGTGATGAGGATGACTATCAGATAGATATCTATATATCTATATTTACTTATTTGTTAATGGATTTATGTTATATCCTATATCGTTTTATTTTTTGCTGTTAGTATTTTACAGCTTTATATTCCGATGTGACAAAAATTCTGTAAATTGTTTCACGTCTGATGAAAAAAAGAACATTGTGTAATTATTTAACATAGATTTTTTTTTGTGTATAATTTAGATAAAAGTCAAAAGGAATCGGTAGCAAATATTTATGAGTAATTTCATTAATAAAACTAAGATTATTATTGAAGCATAGCATATTTACTTTATGAGCAATAGAAAGCGTGACACAACAAAAGGGATGTATAACTTGTTACATCACCACCTATAATGTTTCTCAGTAAATATATACAATCAAAGTTTAAATAGACTTGCTTTACAAAGTATCTATAATTTATGAAGCCGTTGTAATTTATACATTTGAATATTATAATAAAGGTGTCATAGTAATGCGGAAGTAAGTAAACAATCCGAACAAATACTGTCAAGTTAATTGGCAATCTCGATGACGGCTCCATCACGAATACCCGTAATGATGACGGCTAACAGTCTTTTTGCACTCTCATAATAACTTTCTTTCCTCCAGCTAACGCGTGATGAATAAGGTGGCTATATTTCACAGTAATTGTGGAAAGTCCTTAGCCCAATTTTTAAATTGCAAATTCTTAAAACAATGCTTATGTTATAGTAAGAATAAAGAAGAACGTGCTCAGGTGGTTTGGGCACGTCGAGAGGATGAGTGATGAAAGAATGGTGAGAAAGATATATGAAGCAAAGGTGAGCGGTAAGAGAGGTAAGGGGAGACCTCGGTTGACTTTCGGGAACACAGTATCAATGATACTGGAGGAAAGTCAAGTAAAATGCATGAGGACCCCCCGCAGGGCATGCATGAAGAGGTTAATGACTGAGGACGAGGCGAAAGAAGTATGCAGGGACCGTAGTGTTTGGCGCTCCGTTCTCTCTGACTACCCCGCTAGGGATAAAGCGTGAAGTTAAGTAAGTAAAACAATCACGATTGATGTTGTATATAACCATTGTAATTTCGATATACATTCCCCTGAGCCTAAACTGTGAAATAGAAATAAATATATTAGTGAAAAAAAAACATACTGTGTTCTTTATAGTAAAATTGACCATTTCTAAAATGAAAATAGCAGGTATGAGTAAACATATTGTAATTGAACTCCACCGACTAGGGTAATGTCTTTGTGTTTTAAAGAATTATTGTCATTTTAGCGTCGCCCGTAATTTATTACGATCTCGCGACAAATCTCACGTTTTTGCAGATTACTGATCGGATTTCTCTAATGCGTCTGCAGTCGATTGTAAATTGTAACTTAGACGCCTGTCCGCAAAAACCGTCTGTTGACTTATGTAATCAAATATATGAATACATCCATTTTTTTTGCTCAATTGCAAGGAATAATGATGTTACCTTCGTGATGGATTCGCTTTTATAATGCCGGCGATCCTTGCCTTGTCTTGCTTATTGAATAAAAACTTAAGTTATTTTTTTATGTAAACAGTTGATGTGAATTGTATTTCTTAATTTAGGCTCGAGAAAATGTAACGAAATAACCTGTTTTGTATACTATCTGTATCCTGCGACTTCGTTTACGTGTACTGTAAATCTAAAACTCTGTTTTTCCCTTGAAGAAATTTCGAAAAATTAGTGTACACTAGCTAAGAAGCTTATATGACGAATTTTAGCGCTCTATGGTCAGTAGTTTTGTCTGTACATTGTTTGTCAGTCATTCAGCAAGTTTTCGAAATTATAAGAAACTTGTATCGGGCACAGGGTGCTATTTGTTAGTATGTAGTGTATTTAAATGGTTAACAAATCATGAATCATGTGTTATTTTATTAGTACTTATGCACAAATTATCGGTTTGTGAATAGGATAACTTATTAAATATATTTTCTATAAATCGACATCTGTTAACCGTAACCAATTTATATTGGTTATAATTGTAGGAGGTTAGGGTAAATAAATCGGTCATTCGGTTTTATAAATTAATTATATTTCACCGAAAAGAAAGTGTACTCGAAGAGACTGCTTTTCGACTCGAAGTTCTAACACGTAAAGAACACAGTATGAGTGGCGGCAACAATTTTATAGTAAAAGTCAAAAGACATACTAATTATAAAAGATTAGTTTTTGTATAATAATCAATTGACTATCTATAAAACAACTTGACAATTTAACAAGTCAGTTGACCAACTATAAATTCAATTGATATTCCAACAATAATACAACAACAAATTAACAATATTATTACATTATTTGACTTTGACTTTGACAATAATCTAGTACAAGCTAAGTATAGATAATAATATATGATATTGTAATTCTCCACTAATTAAAAAAAAAAAGTTCAATTAGTCAATTTAATTTAATGATAGACATACAAAATTTTCTATAATATATATATGGATGCAAAAAGAGTTACGCTTTCAGTTTCGCTACCAGTAAACTATAGTTTTAGTTTCTTAATATAAGGTATTTAAAGTTTGTACTATGCATTCATCAGGAATTCGACTTGACACCTCATGCAATAGTAATATTGTTATGTACACTATGAAACAAGACGACTGGTCTATTGATAAGTGTCACAGCTCACACCTACCCTCTAATATGTGTCATTATAGCATCATTGAAGTATTCTCACACGGTCGGTAATTTCACTTATCATGTTATAATTTCACATATCATGTTAAGAATGAAGAAGAACGTGCTCATGTGAAATCAACCATGCCCAAATGGGCATGTCGAGAGGATGAGTGATGAAAGAATGGTGAGAAAGATATATGAAGCAAAGGTGAGCGGTAAGAGAGGTAAGGGGAGACCTCGGTTGACCTTCGAGAACACAGTATCAATGATACTGGAGGAAGGTCACGTAAAAAGCATGAGGACCCCCCGGAGGGCATGCATGAAGAGGTTAATGACTGTGGACGAGGCGAAAGAGGTATGCAGGGACCGTAGTGTTTAGCGCTCCGTTCTCTCTGACTACCCCGCTAGGGATAAACCGTGAAGTTAAATAAGTAAGTAAGATGTTATATTGACGTTTGCCAATTTATGTTGTGGGTCTGGGTCTACTTATGCTATTGGTCACTGCGCCACGATGGCCTCAAAAATATATAATTATAATAATTATTCCTTAAAAGAATTTAATTGTTTAACATCAGTTAAGTTATTACTCACCTTACAAAGTACTTAGCTTGACAAAAACATACCACAACGAGATAGTAACAAGCAACGATTTCCTTATAACCTTTCCTTACAATCTATATAATTATTTAATATTTCTAATTATACTTTGTTAAGAAGATAATATTGAACATTTAAAACGAACAAAGGGTTAGTTGTGAGCCATAAATTGTTTTCTATCATATAGCTGTGTACTTCGAATCAAAGACTAATTGCGTATTACACATTAATGAAGGGAGATCTCATAGAAATCCGCAACTTTATGGCAAGCCACTAAAATGGCGTATGTATGCGAATTTCCTTTAAAATGCCCGCCGATGCCTACATTGTTGTTTATGTAATTATTTAATGAGGCGATTGATTGATGTAATACTAGCCCATAAAATTTATTATAATTGCTGTAATTGTAGGCTAAGGCTTTTAAGGACGTTTTAAATAGATATTTTATAATTAAATTTTTCATATGAATAATTATGGTTGTTGTTGTAATTGACATATTGGGTCGTTAAAAGCCATACTGTACGTAATGGCTGTATGTTTAAATAGAGAGAACCGTTTTCATTAAAATTTTATTAAGAAAAATCCTCACGGCGCAGTGTAGGGCTGTAGTCAGTAAATACGATTGGTCCTAGGTTCGATCATCACTTGGGGGAACGATTATATTTAAATTAATTTTATTTCTCCACTCCAGTAACACGAAACGTTGAGTTCTTCCATTCAAAATGCAATGTCTAGATTGTGTTTGGAAAGTAGAGAGAGAAAGGAGTTTCTTGACACTAAGTTCTCTTTGAGGACATTGCTTCATGGGAAAAAGCTAATAGTGAAGATGCAAAAAACATCTAATTCTATTTGATTTTTAAAACAAAACATACTACGTTATTACTTTTTATTGGTCTTTTTACTATTATAAAATAATATATAACTTAGATCATAAAGAAAGGCAACAATATATTTTGGAATCTCTTATGATTTAGGTTGTTTATATATTTTTCCTTCTATTACTTAACCTATGCTTAGATATAAGATGATACCTATGTAACCAATAACTTAGAGGAAGGTTAGGAACCCCGTTTTCGTTAGTGATGAGTTAAAACATAATAAAATATATATTATTTTAGAGTTATACGTACATACATACATAGCTTCACGCTGTATCCCGCATATAGCAGGGTAGGCAGAGGGAACCTAGTGTTAAGCAACTCCGTTACTCACTTTCTGCCGAATTGAGGCATTGCGTGCTGAGTGGCGAAATTTAAAATTCCATTTCCTCGAGTGGGAATCGAACCCACAACCTGTCGCTTTTACAGTCGCACGCTTGTGCCTCTGCGTTCTTTAATTAAATATTGTGAAATACCTATCTAATAATTAACGTAAATCCCTAAATTTTATTTACTCGTTAAAAAAAGTAAAGATATATCCAACTGGGAGGAAATCATTAATTAAGTCGAGTTACCCTTAGAATATTAGTTCATAATTGGTTCTAAAACAAAAATGCGTTATTAAAAACAAGAATGGACCAATTCTCTTTGGGTCATTTGTAGCTTGTCGATTTGTTTTAGGGATCAACTAGTTTCTATGAATTTTTAATATTTAAACAAATATTATTATTATCGATAGTACACACTATATTTAATTTGAAAATTATTTTTTTTTTAACTGCACGCTGTATCAAGCATATAGCAGGGTAGGCAGAGGGATCCTGAGAACCTAGTGTTAAGACACTCCGTTCCCCACTTGGAAATTATTTATCATAATAAATTGAAGTTATCGATTTTTAAACTTATTATTACAAATCGATATTTAAAATTGATCATTGAATTTTTATGAACATGGATAACGGTTTTAACATTAAGTTAAGATATTCCGACAGTCTGCCTTGACTTCAAATAAAAAGTACTAAAAACCAAAATTATTACGAATAATTCACAAGACACTATCAATTAAAAGAATATCATCAAAATTGATTATTTCAGTAAAAGTTAGGTAACTTAAAAATATTCAGTCGAATTGAGGACCTCCTCTTTTTTGGTAGTCGGTTTAAAATAAAACGTGTCCTAAATGTATTCTCTTTTTATTTTATGGATAACGGATGGCAAACGAGCAGAAGGACCACCTGATCGTAAGTGGTTACTTTCGCCCATGAACATCTACAACACCAGAGATGTTGTTGATTGAGGACAATGTAGTAGTCCGCTATCGAAACCATCACATTTTGGGCAACGGATGGGTGGGAAAGGGAAAAACCTGGCTCACATGCCATCGAACCGGAACACATGATAAGATATTTGGCGGTATGTTCTTGACATGACTCAACTTATATCAAATATTATACTGTTCCATCCGCACACAATTGTATTTTTTAAGCTTAAAAAAGCATAGAAAGTTTTAGTAATATTATTCATATAGCAGTTGCTAATATTATTTCCTCTCTTACTAGTAAGTATATTACTACGGAACACTAAGAAATGCTCAAATTAAATACAAAAATATTTCATTTATGATCTTAACAGTTTAATTTGAAAAATTACACCTAATTTATTATCCTAATTTACAACTCGGCGTATTAATATTTGAATAGCATTGATTAGTTTCAAGAATGCACAGTATTTTTTATTTTTATCCCTGACCTTGGAAAGAGGAGATTTTTCTGTTTTAACTACCCGATGATGAATATTGCGTTTTATGTGACGGATTCCATAAAATACCTAAGTAATTAGGTTATAGATGTATTATCGGATACTTGAGATCTCATACAGAATGTTTTTCTAGATCTTAATATAATTTATTTTTAGCTTCACGCTATATCCCGCATATAGCAGGGTAGGCAGAGGTAACTAGAGAACTTAGTGTTAAGAAGCTCAGTTGTCTTTTAACATTTCCGTTCTTAAAGTGTCGAACTTGGAACTTGGGTCGAAAGTCCCCGCTCCAAGCTTCTATCTCTACATGATGGGCTCGGTACTCTTACGGTGAAATTATGGAATGTTAAGAGTCTCCAAAATATTTATATCGGTTCAGTTATTTTATTACGCCATTCGTGGCGCAGAGGCACAAGCGTGCGATTATAAACGTGGCAGGTTGTGGGTTCGAATACCATTCTGGAAAATGTAAAAGCTTAGTATTCTCATTTCCTGGGTTTGGTAACAAGACAAAGCGCAGCATTGAAATCCGCCACTCAGCACGCAATGCCTCAATTCGGCGGAAAGTGGGGAACGGTGTGTCTTAACACTAGGTTCTCAGGTTCCCTCTGCCTACCCTGCTATATGCGGAATACAGAGTGAAGCTATTTTATTATGGCGCTCCGAACGTGTCAAATCACTTGGCGAATGTCATGTTCTATTTATTTATGATTTAGATTACGATCCTGATAATATCCTTATAACGCCGCGTTTAAATACGTGCTATTTATAATTTCATAGAAAATATGTTTTTTTTATGGATAACGGAAGGCAAACGAGCAGAAGGACCACCTGATGGTAAGTGGTTATCTTCGCCCATGGACATCTAAACAAGTTGTTGTAAACGCGTTGCCGACCTAAGGAATATAGATGGAAGGGAAGGACAATTTAGTAGTTCGCTATCGTAACTGCCATATTCTGAGGAAAGGATGGGTTGGAATAGGAAAAACCTGGCTTACATGTCATCGAACCAGAACACATCATCAGGAATTTGGCGGTCTTTGACATGATAGTGGTCGCGAACCAGTCGGAGGACGCACCTCCTACCATCGTCAAAATAATAAATATAGTATTTAAAATAAGATCGAATACTTTATCTATCTATCTATAGATAATAAAAGCTGATAAAGACGCTAGGCTTATGGGCTATGTTATTGTTTTTTGTACTATTACTTGGAATATTTTAAGTATTTTATAATACGTAAATCTTTGTGATAAAATATCTAATAAAATATTTTTTTTTAGCTTGACGCTGTATCTCGCATATGGCAGGGTAGGCAGAGGGGACTTGAGAACCTAGTGTTAAGACACTCCACTCCGATCTATTTCAACAATTCTGTTCCCCATGTTTCGCCAAATTGATTTATAACTAATATAATTTAAATTGGATAATATTTTATTTATATTTGAAGAAGCGGCAGCAGATATTCGATTCATCTGCGAGTTACCCGAGACCGGAACGATTGGCGCTCTATGAGGGATGACTATACCATACCAACCGTGGATGGTAACAGGCGCACACAACAATTATATCTAATATATAGCATTAATACTAAATATTAATAAATCATAAATTACTAACATCATAGTTTCACTTTAATTATAACTTACAAAACTATTAAAAAAAAGTCAAAAAAAGTATAAGTCGTGACCCGACCGCCATTACATGGAGTAGCCCGGAGATAAATCATTGTGGCGCTTCTTGATGATTGGACGTGGTGATTGATTGAACCGCATCGCAGAGGGCCCAGCATCAGACGCTAAGGTCAACTTACTTGCCCATTAAATTCGCATTTCGTTAACTTGTGTTTAAATTTTTATTTGTTTTTGCATTTTGTGCAATTTAAAAAAGATTATCTGGATAAGTTTAAAGTAAATATACGTTATTAACGTATTCTGGAAAAGAAATTCTGGTTTAATTTAACTTAAAATGTTGTGCGAATGTTGATATTAGTAATTAATAGTGTATCAAAATTTGATATACGGCGGTTGATTATTGACCAAAATAATTGGGAGATTTTGATTATTTTCTTTTACTTCAGTAGTTAAAGAAATCGCTTTAAAATCATTATTTTAGATATAGAGTTGTTTTTTTTTTAAATATTTCAATATATATATTTTTTAATTTGTATTTTGTCGATCTTTATTACTTAACTTAATTTTAATTATGAAATAATGTGTAAGTATACAGTTGGAGCATGTTGTGTCGGCTTGTAAGTGGAATAACACCTTGCAATGTCATTTTTAGAATTTGTATATGTGTGAACTTGTGTATCTATTCCGTTGGCAGACCTCATAAATTAATAATAATAAAGTTAGTGTCAAGGAGTTAAAGGTATACCTATAATAATTTCTGGACACGGACACGTTTACAAATTGTCAAAGCAAATCGAATGACAAGTCAGTTATATTAATTTTCAATTGCGATTGCAAGATTTTTGTTTACCGCTACAGCTTCACGCTTTTTACTATATACGATACCATAGCTGGATTGTCAGTGAGAACCTAGTGCTAAGACATTCCGTATGCCGCTTTGTGTCTGAATTCGAGATATTGTGTTTTAAATGGTGGAGAATGCGCTGCGCTTTGTTTTACCAAAGCAGAGGAATAACAATAATTTAAGTATAATAATTTTCCTAAGGGGGAATCGAAATCACCACCAATCGCGCCAGTTTTCTTCGTTATTTCGAAATCAGTCTATAAGCAAATGTATGGGTACTTTGATAGGTGTCCTAATTGAAACATTTTTTTTCCTTCACAATCCATTCAAGAAACCACCTTCTGACAGACTAGAAGATAATACAACTAAAAAGGTGTATCTTATAAGCGTGTTAGAGTTACCTATATTGTTATTTACAAAAATCATCGTCTTAAAGTAACTGTAAAGCAATAAGTTTTTATACTTCCGTTATTCTCACGAAAAAAAGACATTATCAATACTACTAAATTTGTGTAAAAATGTGAAAATATTGCTTATTCGATAAAACAGCGATAAAAATCGTCTGCAAAATTTCAATGAACCAATCAAACTGGCAATTATTCAGTTAAAAATTAGACACGAACGTAGAATTTGCGACGATTTATTATTTTAAATTCAATTTTCGGCTTTGATTAAGCGATTATGTTATTACTTGGGATTTATTTAATGTGTATAACTTTTTGTTTAAAAATCAGCGAGACACTTTAGTACCTGAGAGATTTTTTTCTTCGTGTAGAGTTAAATATGTGATATGCAAATATATTTCTTCATTTAATAGACGTTCTTTTTTACAATTTTAATTGAGTAACTATGCTCACTTTTGCTCTATGGATAGTAATTGCTATGTAAGTGATAGCGAATTTTCAAGTTTAAATTTTATTGCGTAGTAAAATATATACATACATACATACATAGCTTCAGGCTGTATCCCGCATATAGTAGGGTAGGCAGAGGGAACCTAGTGTTAACACACTTCGTTCCCCACTTTCCGCCCACTTGAGACTTTGCGTGCTGAGTGGCGGAACTAAAAGAGCTTTGCCATATTACCAAACCCAGAAAATGAAAAAATCCATTTCGATTTGGGAATCGAACCCACAACCTGTTGCGTTTACAGTCGCACGCTTGTGCCTCTGCGCCATGACAAAATATATAATTCGCCATTTAAAATTGTAAACATAAAAAAAAATACAATGTACAAATTATTAGATGGAATCTATCAAAAAAATATTCTTTAGGCTGTTTAGCAAATATTCTTTACTTATTTTTCGCATAATTGTGGGTAGGCACTTGTAAAATTAATAAGCTCCGTTTACAGCAAAAGAAAGTACATAAACACTTTTCCATATAGCTCACTTTAAAAGATACAAAATAAACAAACAGTTCTAATACTAATTATAAAATCATGACCCTTATCGTATGTAAGCTATTACAATGGTTAATCGATGACCAGAGTCGGAGTTAATCGATATTTCATCTCTCGATTAATTGCGGTTCAGATTAGTGGTAGGCGGGACCGAGACGAGCTTTGTGTTATATCAGGCTGCCCTTGTCCCTTTGGGAACTTCTAGTCTTGGAATTTTATATCCATAAAATAATAGGTTTTTTATAAATTTATAAATGCATTATAGATATTATTACTTGCTTTTTGATCCAAGAGGGAAGTGTTTTGGATGTAGGATATGATAAGTCTACTTTTAAAAAGAATATCACCTAAGGCTGTATTTTTTAATAATTTTTTAATTAAAATACGCAAGTTCCCAAAAATTTGCTAAGTTATTAAAACTTGCTCTCTCTGAGCAATTTTTTAATGATTAGCTATTGATTAGCTATTGTAAATGAAGAGCTATTGAGGTCGCTATCTGAGGGCCACAGTTGATCCGCTTATCGGATTACATACAGATCCTGTAGGTATATATGTATATATATCCTTTATTACACAGAATCCAAAAACAAATATGCACAAAAGGAAGGAAGGAAAGCTTAACGGTAAAGGGTATTCTTCGCCTGTCAACTTTATCATGTGGGAAATTAATTCGTCGGATTTCAGTAAAATCTTCCACTAATAAATGAATCAGAATCAGAATTATTATTACGAATATTTTAATGAATTTAACAGTAGATGTGATATAAACTTTCCTGAGACGACGTATAGAGATGCTAATTTACTTATTTGAAACAAAAAAGAATATCTATCTATAAGAAATGTTATTAAACTATAGTTTAGCTTTTAAAACACGAAAAAGCTAATGAATTTCAAGCTTGTTACTTAAAATAGCTTGTTAATTATACATAGACAGTATTAAAATAAGTTTCCAAGCCAAATTGATTAATTGCTTGCCAACAAACCTTCACACGGAATAGAGGCAGTATAACTTTATAAAACATACAAAAATGCACCACCGAAGCTTTTTATTCAGAATTTATAATTAGATTTGGCGGAGGCCCGCCCTTTTGAATAACTTATTGGTGGCACAATTTATACGCTTGTTGAAGTATTTCTAGTAATAGCTTTTTAGGTAAACTACATAATTTTGAATTTGCAAAATCTATTAAGGTCTCACGTGCTAAAATGTTCTTATAAAGTTAATTATTTTTAATTCTATATAAATCATTAAGCAATATAATTGATATAATGTAGTTTTTTGTAGCTATTATTATTAGTTGCAATATCTATGGTGTTAAATTTTTACTGGCTAAGTCGCTGTCGCTTACTTTTTGAACCAAGAGTGAAGAGTCAGCCGGGAGGCGGGCTCGCAGCGATGAGGTAAGGATAAAAATTCGATTACAATTAAATTAACTGCACTTCTATTTGTTTTTCATTAGCTATATCTGATTTAAGACACAAAAACTTGCATAAAATTCTAAGTTTATTTTTATTGGCAGAATTATATATTTTTTAAAATAGGTATTTAAAAATATTTTTATTATTTTTAAATACCTCTCGTGACGCAGAGGCGCAAACGTGTGACTGTAAGCGCGACAGGATATTGGTTCGACTCCCCAGAAAATGAATAATATTTAATATTTTTATTTTTTCGCTCTGATAACAAGGCAATGCGCGGCGTTGAGTTCCGCCATTCAGCACGCAATGGCTTAATTTTGGTGGAAAGCAGGGAACGGTTGGTGGTGGTTTGGTGGAAATGTTAAAAGAGAATGGAGTGTACATTAGGTTCTCAGTTTCCTCTGCCTACCCTGCTACGTGAAGCTAAAAAAATATATTTTTAAATAGATATAAATTTATTATTTTTGAATTATTTCTGGAGTGATGCTATTGAGATGAATTTGAACAGTTTCCGAATGTACGTCTGTACACTAACCGGATAGTTGTGGGTTCGATTCCACAGAGGAAATGATTATATTAAAAATAATTTTTCTTTCCTAGTCTGTTTAGACTATACAAACATATCAAATGATAGCACAATTTATAAAATAGGATAACATAGGAGCACGTTTTATTATGCCAAAAGTGTTGTAAATTTTAGGGCATATGAATCAGGTGAAAAATGAAATATTGGATAATTACTCTACTACTAGTATAATAATAGTGCAAAGAAGGTAGAACGGAGTCCTAATATTTTCTCTGCCTACCCGCATTATGTGGAACACGTGAAGCTAAAAACACAATATGACTAACCCAATGTTTATATGTTATAAATTGACTTTATCTTTATTAATATTATCTAATCTCTTGTACTATTACTTAATCTTATATTATAGGCCAAAATATCTATGTTTTTTTTATAATATACTTTTAATACTAGCCATAAATTTAATATTGCCTGCTTCATTCGGTGTTCATTTTTATCAAGTTTCATTTACAAAATATTCCTTCTATCGAAAGAATTGGGATCTAAAATCGTTTTAAATCAGAAAGTCTGCTATCTCCTCACGAGAAATGTTTTTTAATATAAATAGATGATATATTTTTAAGCAAAAGAAGATATATGTTCATACTAGCTGTAACCCGCGACTTCGCTTGCATTGAAGATTTTAAATATATATCACACATTACATTACGATAGAACTGAATCAATATGTTTATGTTTATGTTGGCGTGAAAGCGTAACAAACAAACTTACATTCACATTTATAATTGTTAGTAGGGAGTAGGAAAGTAGGGATGTGCGTCATAGGTATCTTCTGCATGATAATTTTGATAATACTGTTATTGAGGTGATTCACCAATTGTTACCCGGAATGTACTGATAAAATATCGCTATTGCAATAGCGGAATTGGTTACATACTTGTCTTAATCAGCGTGGTTACTATGGAGTGTTTACAATTTTAAAGTAAATTTTATTTTCACTTCACGCTGTATCCCGCACATAGCAAAGTAAGCAGAGGGAACCTGAGAACCTAGTGTTAAGACACTCCTTTCTCTAAACATTTCCGTTCCCCACTTTTCGCCGAATTGAGGCATTGTGTGCTGAGTGGCGAAACTCAACTCAACGCCGCGCTTTGCCTTGTTACCAGTGCGAAGAAATAAAAATAATATAATAAATATTAATTATTATAAGCTATAAGTATTTTTTTAAATAGATAGTTGTAAACGTCAACTGCTTTTAGTATAGTATTGTTTAAATGTTTTTCACCAAAATATCGAGTTTCATACATGAATTGTTAGAATGTCTCTAATATACAATTTCTTTTTCATTGTTTAATACATATGTACACCAAAATTATTTGTCAAATAAACTTTTTAGCATAGCTTTAATATTAAAATCATACTTAATAAAGACTCATATATTAAAAAATGTTAAATTTCCAAATAATAATTATAAAAGATACACAAATTAAAAGTAACAAATTAGATACATGTAAAAAGTTGATCAGCTTCCGTAACATCTATTAATCTAGCGAGATTAACTAGAGCCATATTTGTAAACCGGAATCTATACCACACGTCTACTCCGATGCATTTAAATCAGGGGTGAGCAACCTTTTTTAACGGTGGGATTATCCAATTTCTTTTGGATTGCCAAAATTATAATTTTGAAATTTTTGGCTGGCTATACTTTTTATTCTGTAGCACGATAGTCAGATGGAACCGGAGTGTTAACACTCTATTTTTAAGATTTCGCTCTCCACTTTTCGCGGAATTAAGCCGCGATTTGCTGTTACCACAGCTAGGAAATGAAAATAGTAAATATTAATTATTATAAATATTTTCGTTACTTGCAGTGGAAACCGGACGCATCTTGGGCCTCGGGCCGCCACGATAGGTCTTAAACTACACTTTACTTATTTTATTCTTTGTTGCTTCACGCTGTATCCCACACATAGCAGGCAGAGGGAACCAGAGAACCTAATGTTAAGACTCTTTTCTCTTCTGACATTTTCGTTCCCTACTTTTTAATTGTATTTAAAATTATAAACGTTGACATTATAAAATTTAGATTACAAAAACTCGTTATATGGGAGAATAACTGTATCTGTAATATAACACTTGGTGGGCCCCATAAGCTATTGAGCGGGCCATATGCGGCACGGGGATCGCGGCTTGCTCACCCCTGATTCAAATCAATGGAAAACAATCGTTAGGTTAAAGCAACATTGTAATTGAATTTATTATAAATTGCTCTTTTCGATGCAGCCCACGCTCTTCCCACGGCTTTTCATAATTAAATTTCTTATTGGATTATCTTTAATTAGACGTGATTAGGATATAAATGAGTATCATTGTTTCGAAGATTGATGGATTGATACTACTGATGTCTAACATCACGTGATTGATGTTGAACGCCGTTGAAAACCGAAATTGGATTATTACTTTTTTTCCGTTTATCTCTTGTAATACGTTTATTGAAAGTTAATAACCTGTCAGCTTGTTTTGAATGAATTATGCAAATTGGTTGGTAGTTAGGTACGTAGCTATTAATGTGTACGTACAATTTTGAAGTGTAATGTAGATTTTTTGAGTTATCCCAATTATAAATATACAATAAATATACAGTTTAAGGGTCGGCAACGCGTAAGTGATGCCCCTGGTGTTGCAAGCGTCCATAGGCCACGGTAACCACTTACCATCAGGTGGGCCGTGTGCCTTGTTGCCACCGTCGTGGTATAAAAAAAATAAAAAAATATAAATATAGAATTAACGTATATAATATTTTTTTTTTGTGTTCTAGACTTAGTATCTGATGTTTCAAACATGGTTCGGGATATTAATTATGTATTCTATTGTTTGACTATTCCTCTATCTTAGGTAATTTTTTTGCATTATTGCTAATCTTTTAATATAAACAATAAGGCATGCTATGCCTTTAAATGCAATATAACCGGAGTGACTTATACATAGTACTTTTCCTCCCTTCCTTTGCGAAATTAATTAGATATATTTGTTTTAGCGTCACGATTTATTTTTTCACTTTCCTCGTGAATTCGGAACATTGCGTATTGTGTGGCGAAACTCTATGATACGTTTTATCTTTCCAGAATGATAAAATAAAAAAAAAACAATTATTAACCGAGTCGAAATCGATCCCACAACTATCGTGTTTACAGTCAAACGTCATTCCACTGCGCCACTGCGTCACATCATGTAAATTGATACATACATACCTTCACGCTGTATCCCGCATATAGCAGGATAGGCAGAGGGAACCTAGTGTTAAGACACTCCGTTCCCCACTTTCCGCCGAATTGAGGCATTGCGTGCTGAGTGGCGGAACTCAACACCGAGTTTTGCCTTGTTACCAAACCCAGGAAATGAATAATTCCATTTCCTGAAGTGGAAATCGAACCCACAACCTGTCGCGCTTACAGCCGCACGTTTGTGCCTCTGCGCCAAGTAAAAGCCGCTAAAGTAAATTGATAATGAAATTGAATTTTGTTATTAAAGAAAAAAAAATAAGGAATTAAAATAAAATACACTAATTCATATCAACCATTTATTATGGAACCCTTATAGTGTTTAGTTTCAATACTATTACCCTTTTTGTACAGAAATGTTTAGACAATATGTGGTAATTAGATTTTCACAAATATCTCTTTGGTGTTACATATACATACATACATATGCTATCAATTGTTATATCTATTTCAAAAAATATGTAAGGAAAATTGCAAAAACAATTATAAATATTTGGATAATTCTTCAAGATATTTATTTTTTAATTCATATGGCCCAATTTTATTTTCAACGTTTTATTATGCCAAAAGTGTCAAAAATTTTGGGCCATATGAGTCAGGTGAAGAAGGAAATCTTGAAGAATTATCCATTTCTAAGTTATTTCTGGTTTCAAATATTTCTTGCCTGAAATTAATAAAAATCCTTATTAAGCCTTATAAGTTGTTGTATCAGAATATAGCACGAATTTTCTTGCATATTGCGAACTCTTAATGTGGAGAAAACTGAGAGATAAATCACTTCGCTCTTATTTAAATTGCGGAATACAATTACATACAAACATATATACCTATTTAATGGAATATATATTTAGTTGGGCATAACTTTTAGTAAAATAAAATTCACGTTGTATCCCGCATATAGCAGGGTAGGTAGAGGGAACCTAGTGTTAAGACACTCCGTTCCCCACTTTTAATTTACTTTCAATAAAACGTGAAATGTATATAATAATATATTAGTATAATTTACTTAGTTATTGTCATAAGTAGTTTATATGAAAATAAATATTTGTAAAGAATTCTTTATGTGTATCTTTTTAGGTTTTTTAAATCTTACAAGCAAAATGTAAAAATACTCTACAGGTAGTTTTTCATACAATAAATAACAATACATTTTAATTGGACGGATGAATAATCAATAATTATATACTAATTGTAATTTTTTTACTTAATTTAGCGTAAGAATACAAAGGTATCGCCTAACTGCTCTGTCGTATGAAAGAGCGATAATTCGCTACCGACTTAAATGTCATGTACCGTTTATTAATAATTTATTTTTAATGATATTTTAAGAACAGAAAAATAATTATTACATTACTTATATAGGATGTCCCAAAATTAACGCAAGATTTGAATTAAATAGAAAATGCCATTTTAGTCTTTTAATAGCGAATGAATAATGAATATAATAGCAAATGGCGGCAAAGTCAAATCTTGCGTTAATTTTGGGACACCTTTATTTAGAGTTAAATATGAAAAGTAAGAAACATAAAATTTGTCTAACAAAATATGAGATACATAGATAGTTTCATTGAATTTATCATGTGATAAACATATCACAGTAACATAATAATTTAAATACAGTAGCATCATATTCAAACAAATCAATCACCATTAACTAGTAACATTTAGTTCAACTAATAAGGTCTGTATGGTGTCTTTGTCTGAGCATTTCGAGCCTTAGTTCATGTTCTCTGGCAGCCATTCTTAGAGCCGCTATACTAGAACTTCTTCTTTCAACTTCCGGTCCTTGTTGACTTGGCGGTGATTCACTTCCGGGGGATATGGGAGGGGATACTTGTGGGTCGGGGGACTGTCGGGGAGGAGCAAGTCCGGCAAGTAAAGTGTGGAATGGAGGTGTGTTTGTGGAATATATGGGAGCGGAGAATAAGGGTGGTCGAGAAAGTGGTGCCCCGAGATATTGAGCGCCTAGAACTGGTGATGTGCCGTATCTATGGATGAAGATATAGGTTAGATATCATTATTTAAATGACACACATTTGTAAAGCAGCTACACGCTATATCTCATAGCATATCCCATAGTGGAATAGAGAAAATCTAGTGTTAAGACACTCTGTTGCCTATTTCTGCCCGAATTTGAGACATTGCGGGATATAACAAAAATTAATATAATAATATATATAATATGGTTTATTTCTTACACTTATTTATGTATCAGTACTGTGAGTGAGTTATTCATTTCTTGCCTTAAAGTTGGTTTTAACATATTAGATGCAAGAAACTTTTGATTATATCCGCGAATTAGTTATTGAAATTGTGGCCATTAGGCATTACGTACTGAACTGTATTTAAAAATAACTATATATAGGAATACAAGTGAAAATAAAATATTATAGTAGATATAGAACAAAATACGAAAAACCAATAATTAATTTACTAAACATACCTAAAAGAAGCAAGGGCGTTTGCATCGAAAGGCTTTCTAAAGCCAAAGCCCAATTGTGAGAAGGGATTGGGCATTGACGCTACCACAGAGGGTGGAGGCCCTCCTCCCCCTAAGTAAGGGTTGTATGGATGCGCTTGTGGTCCAACCTTTTCTTGCTTACGCCATTTTGCACGACGATTTTGAAACCACACCTGAAAATAAAGTTTGTCTTTAATTTGGCAATGAAACATCTTAAGTATAACTTTTCTTTATAATATGAAAAATATATGTTTTTCTTACGAATGTGTTTGTCACTTTATTTAAAAGTGTATATCAAATTTATACTAGTGTGCGTAATATTTATTTTATTTATTTAAAGTATTTCTGATTTATATGCAAAATATTGTTTTTCTGTGTTTTTTCTCTATATATACAATTTTAATATGCCTCCGTCCAAATAGTTTTTATAGAAAGGGATCCAAGGTTGTTCCTTCACTAGGATGAACAAACTTAGATGAACAAACTTCACTTAGGATGAACAAACTTTTATTAATATGAAAAATACATAAATGTCTACAAAATAAAAGGTATTTTGCAATGTTAAAGAGTGAAAGATTTTTTGTGTTATTATCGGCAGACTACATAGAATATACCCTATATTAATGCATTCAGTTCTCCCCTTGCCATATTTCTACTTAATTTTAATATAATTATAGTTGTAGCTTGCTTAGTAACATTGTAGATGATTTTTTTTAACTTCACGCAGTATCCCGCATACTATATAGCAGGATATATATAGCAGGATAGGCAGAGGGAACCAGAGAACCTAGTGATCAGACACTCCGTTCTCTTTTAACGTTTCTGTTCCCTACTTTATCTTATTTATTTATTAGAAAGCCAAAGTTTCTTACTAATACAAATGTATACAACACAAAAATAAATTGTTATGCCTCAATTAAAGAATAGCTAAAAAAAAAACAACAAAATAACAATTATTTAAAAAAAAAGACAAGAAACATAAAGAAAAACAAATTAAATTAAAAACGAATCACTGCACTATGGCCTTCTATCAATCGTATTAATATAAATTAACAAAGCTTTAGCATTTATTTATTAATTCAACAAAATTATTAAAAAAAATCAAATATTTTATTCATATTGTTAACTTATTCAATATGTGCACAAGTATGGGTTGATTTAGTTCGATATCGAGGCACCCCGGTGATTGCTTAGCATTGTAACGATTGCCAAATCCGTTTGGAATATATATAGAACTATTTTTATTAATTAGATACTGGTAGACAATAATAATGAATTGCTAATGAATGTCTGCATTTTTTATTTATTTCTTGTATTTCTTTTAATTTTAACGCTATAGTTATAGTTAAATACTTTTGATAATGTATTTGGTTTTAATTATAAAGCTTAGCATCTTGGGGGAATAATTGTATTTATATTAAATTAATTTCTCGCTTTTTTTCTTTCGCTATCGCCTGTCGTGGCGCAGAGGCACATCCGTGCGATTATAAGGGCGACAGGTTGTGGGTTCGATCCCCACTCCAGGAAATGTAAGCTTAGTATTTTCATTTCCTGGCTCTAGTAACAAGGCAAAGCGCGGCGTTGAGTTCTGCCACTCAGCACGCAATGTTTCAATTCGGCGAAAAGTAGGAACGGAGTGTCTTAACACTAGGTTCCCCCTGCCTACCCTGCTATATGCGGAATGAAGCTAAGTAAAAATGTAAATTTTTGAATTCTGAAGCTTAGCATCTTGGGGGAATAATTATATTTCTATTAAATTATTTTCTCTGTTGTAAGACAATATGGCTTAAATTCTGTCATTTAACACAGAATTTCACAAATTTGGGAGGAAAGTGGTGAACAGCGGCCGAAGGGTCTTGACACTATGTTCTTTGAGTACCCTGCTATGCGGAATAAAGCAAGCCACTTTCTTACTAGAAACGGCCGATGTTATTTTATTATATTATGAAAAACCACTACTTTAAATAACATTCAAATCACAGTAGAAATAAAATTGAAAATATTTCAATTATTTTAATGGATATTTAATGTATTTTAAACTATAGAGCGTGCAACAAATTCATTGCATAGCGTTGAAAGTATATTTCATAGCTAACACAATGTTATAATAGCAAATTCATTTGTTTTATTTGTTTGCTGGTAGGAGGTTCGTCCTCCGTCTGGCTCGCGACCACTATCATGTCAAAGACGAACCGCCAAACATCTAATGATGTGTTCCGGTTCGATGACATGTAAGCCAAGTTATCCCTATTCCCACCCATCCTTTCCCCAGAATGTGGCGGTTCCGATAGCGAACTACTACATTGTCCTCCCCTTCCATCTGTATCCCTTAGGTCGGCAACGCATTTACAACACAGTGTAGATGTCCATGGTCGAAGGTAACCACTTACCATCAGGTGGCCCTTCTGCTCGTTTTCCCTCCGTTATCCATTAAAAAAAAAAAAAAAACTTATAATTCATATAATAGATTATTATAATATATGCTTTGGAATTTCCCTCTAATTGAATTTTGATTAAAAATACAATGCTAAGACACTATTATCCCTATAGCCTATTAGCCTAGACTTTTATGTGGTGGATTTCATGAAGTAAGCGCGAACAAGGTATTTTATTACGTAGTTACTATTCTGTTCTTTCATCTATTAAGATAAAAGTTCTTTTATCTATTAAGATAAAATTTAATTATTTGAACTAATACTAAAATTATTAAATTATATTAGTTCAAATAATTAAATTTTCTCGGCGTTGAGTTCCGCCACTCAGCACGCAATGCCTCAATTCGGCGGAAAGTGGGAAACGGAATTGTTGTAAGAGAACGGAGTGTCTTAACACTAGGTTTTGTCTATCTTGCTATGGGAGAAAAAATGAAAAAATCTATTAGTCAAAGAGTATATATATAAATAAGTTTAAATTAGGTGATAATTATAATAAAAATGTACATATATGTTCCCTCTGCCTACCCTACTATATGCGGGATACAGCGTGAAGTTATTTTATAATATTTTTTTTTACTATGTTTTGGTAATATATTTCATTTATACATTCATATTCAAATAAAAACCGCAATTTAGTCGCGCTTGAAATCAACGATAAGGAATTAACGACAGAAAACTATGTTATCAGAGCTTAATAAAGTGTAATATTATGTAATAAAAAATATAACTGATTATTCAATCAAAAACATGGACGTAGCTTAAATTGTTGGCATACAAGATTTTGGCAAATCTCAAAACACGCTTCACAAAAAACGTGTTCGACCCGTCCACCTTGATGGCGAGTAAAAAATAACACTGATTGATTTATTTCTCTTATAGGTTCAATATTTAAGCGTTAAATATTTATGACCGCCATAAGGAGACGAGCCTCGATCATTATGTAAACCGATATTTTTATGTTAATTTGAATTAATTCGCTTATGATAAATGCGGATCGCTAAAAAGTCGTTTCTATAAATGTCCCGGTTGTACGGTTACAAAAAATTCGTTGTGTCAACATTTTTACTGTATCACTAAGATAATTTTGTTCCAAGTAATTGAATACATTGTGTTTTAAGTGACTTTAATAGTTTTATTAGGTGAATAATTGAATTGTATTGTTTTTAAGTTCGATTTAAGGAGTTTTTTGCAAATGTCAATACGCATTGCAAGGTATGCGAGTAACGAGAATTTCTTACAAAAAGTTTTACATCCAGATGTGAAATAAGTCGTCTTAATTTTTCATTTGTTTTAAATAGTTATTGACATTTTTACTATTATGGAGAATGCGGTAGAATTAAAGACAATCATAAATTATCGTTTGGTTATTTTTATATTTGCAAATTGCGGAACAGCGTTTGACTAATGCGATTTGACTGTGCGTTCAATTCCAATAGGTTAATTGATGATATTGAAGTAATCTATATATAAATACGTGGAGCAAAACCTTTGTATCCTTTTTTACGAAAATTACGTGGACGGAGGGGAATGAAACTTGGCACACTTATAGTTTATATGGAGAAGGAGTGCAGAATGCGAATATTTTTTTTTTTAAATAATGCATATAAAGTACATTAAATTAATAAAATAAATGTTACACACACTACCATGATTTGACATCCATGTTTATACAAAGTGACATATACATTACCAAAGACAACGCGTTGTTAACGCGTCAACGAGGACTCTAGTTATAATAAAAAAAATGTTATATATTGTAGACTACTTAGACCAGAATTTCCATTAATATTTATTAAAAAGTTGATACGTAAAATTATACATAATGAACTTTCTTTACTTCTCGATGTCATAACAGGCGCAGATCAAGTTAGATTGGTTACAACGAGTTATGGCAACAAGATTGATACAAAAATTGTCACTTTTAAGTGTCACTTTGCGTGTAATTTCGTCGTTCTTTTTCTGATTTATCAATACCGGAAATACACATCATTATTAATGTAATTGGGTATAAAAATAAATTAGTTTTTATCGCTTATTGATTTATTTATTTATTGTACATTTCTTCGAAGTTTACGTCCTATCATTAAATTTAAAACTGAAGATATATTTAGTCGTTATTTGCAATGTATTCTTGTATATTTTTTTTTAGTATTATGCTTTTTTCTACATAGCAGGGTAGGCATAGAGAACGTAGTGTTAAGGCACTTCTTTCTCCCCTTTCCATCGGAATTGATGAGACATGGAGTCAAGGTCTTTTCTTAGGCTCTACGTCTCAGCTCTCACTATTGACTTAAATAATAATCCGAATGTCTTTATCACTCTGTGTTTCGTACATTTCACTTAATTTGCTGTTAAAAATTAAATATGAATTGTGACATTTAATATAAAATAAATATTTCGAAAAGATTAAGGCGAAAATTATTTTCTTATACTGAATGTAAAAAATTTTCCTTTCTATTTCCGAATTAACAATGCTTAAATTCGCCATATTTGATATGGCATTGATTTTTTAATTTTGGTTATTTAGGAAGAGGAGCTCGGACAACGTAGGTTATTAATGCGCATTTTAAAGGGCCACTTAAGGTCTATAGGCGAAGGTAACCACTTACCATCAGGTGGTCCTTCTGCTCGTTTGCCATCTTTTAACAATAAAAAAAAACTGATGTCAAAGTTACCGGTGGCTAGTTTTACCATAGCCCAATAGATCGTAAGTCCCAGGAACTGCTAAGTGCTCTTCTCCTTGCAACGTGATGGGTAAGGAACTCGCACGGTGAATTCATGGAATACTAAGGAGATTTTGAAAGTTATTGGAATTTATCAAATGGTAAACTATGGTTGGAGATATAATACAAAACCCACATTTTAATAATATTAGATAATGATTTTGGTTTTACCATATTTCCGCAGTCTAATACCTTATATTTAAAAATATATATATATATGTATTGAAAATTTTCTTTGTTACTACTAACACGCGATTAAAAGGAAAGTGGGGAATGGAATTGTTGAAAGAGAATGGAGTGTCTTAACACTAGGTTCTCGGGTTCCCTCTGCCCACCCTGCTATATACGGGATACGGATACAGCGTAAAGCTAAAAAAAACGTGATTAAATAGAATTACGATTATATTATAATTTTGAATCCTACTTCCTAATAAATGTAAATACGGTGATTATTAAATTAAAAGTCATATAACATATGTATTATTATTAGTTATTAATTGATCTTGAATTGAATAAATATTTTTTAGTATTTGATAATCTGTAGTGCTACATCAATATTTGACGGGTTTAAAAAAAAATATGTACATCCAAATACAGTGTAATTGAATTCATTTACTAATGTTACTTTCATATTTATTTCTTACCTTATAAGTAGAGTCACATACATTTCTTCTTACCTGGCGCTAAAATGGCGTGCAAAGTTTTAATTAAAATTTCCCACGCTCTAAAGTGTGTTTTAATATGTCTTTTACGATATTATATTAATTTAATAAATGTGATTGTTTGTGGGAATAGATGGCTGGACTGATGTTATTCTTTCTCGCAAAAACTACCGAACTCATCTACATAAAAAAATGTGGAAATATAACTTTTACGTGACAATAGCACATAGGCATAGAATAGCACATAAAGATTTTGTGTTATTTGGTCACGATATAATAATAAGTATAATAGTAAGTATGTAAACAGTAGTAGGGTATATAAACGAATTTTTAGGTACGCATAGAATTCTATATCTTTGACTAAGGAAAACGCAATTTACAAGAATAGCCTGGCTCCATTTGGAGAATATGTTAACTAGATTAAAAAAAGCTAATATTTCATTTAAACATTGTTATGAAAGTCTGACGTGCGGCGTTGAATTCCGCTATTCAACACGTAATATGTCAAATTTGGGTGGAAAGTAAGGACAAGGACAGTTCCTTAACATCAGATTATATCTCCTTTACTCGCTATGTATTTGTCCAAGCCAATTTATATATATAAAAATAATTTTTTTGCAAAATTACGATATGTAGCAACGCCTGTCGTGGCGCAGAGGCACAAGCGTGCGTGGCGTTGTGGGTTCAATTCCCACTCCAGGAAATGTAAAATTTAGTATTTTCATTTCTTGGGCTTGGTAACAAGGCAAAGCGCAGCGTTGAGTTCCGCGACTCAACACGCAATGCCTCAATTCGGCGGAAAGTGAGAAACGGAATTGTTGAAAGAGAATGGAGTGTCTTAACACTAGGTTCTTCGGTTCCCTCTGCCTACCCTGCTATATGCGGGTTACAGTGTGAAGTTAAGAAAAAAAAACGATATGTAGAAGAGACCGGGATATGTATTATCGTGAGTAAGGACTAACAGTGTAATTGCTATGTGCAGTGCAAAAGAATATAGATTGAAGCTATAAACTGTACAGTATTTTGGTAATATAGCAAGAAACATTTCACTTGTTTAAGCCCATAAAGTAATATATTTTAAGAATTAAGTTCATTATCATTTAAAAGATATTGTGTAGAGGCATGTTATCCTTCATTATAGAGAAGTAATGCGATAAATTGTCGTATCGGACTTAATTAAGTTGTTCCAAAAATAGCGTTAACGGCATTGGTCGGACCGCTTTATCGGTGCACGCCTAATTTGTATTTCGATAATTATTTGCAAAAATAACTTGAAATTATTAGTGAGTCACTTGAAACAGTTCTTTTCGTGTTGATATTTGTTAAAATATGTCTATTTTTGTAACTTCTTTTTGGGTAGAAGAAATTTATTTAAGCTTGGTTGTAGGAATCATTGTTATTTCCTGTTTTTTGTAAATGCTTCTTTTAACCAAGATCTTCCTTAGTATGAAAACAATATTTTTAAATTTATTTTTATTGATACGGTACTCAGTCCCGGCGAAAAGCAAACTAGCGCTACGTGGCTGCTTGAGAGAGAAAGGAATCATAGATTTTTAAACACGCTTATTATTATTAGCTACACCATAATTTTGTAAGGAGAGACAGTGACATTATTACTTCCAACACAGATCAAGATAGCCTAATTTCAATGAGATTGGGTCATTTAATTACAGAGTCCTTATTGCCTTTA
This sequence comes from Philaethria dido, assembly GCA_033558755.1. Lineage (NCBI taxonomy): Eukaryota > Metazoa > Arthropoda > Insecta > Lepidoptera > Nymphalidae > Philaethria > Philaethria dido. The sequence goes on along the minus strand of JAKGSA010000033.1, from coordinate 1,527,667 downwards.
TCATCAAAGAATATAAAAAAACCTAATAAATCGTAAATAATTTCACAAGACTTAATTATAAAGAGATAGACCACAATTCAGACTAAAAAAAACTTAACTTTACAAGACAATACATATGAAAAATGGGTTTTATTTTTTATTTATATCTCATTTATATTATTTTACTTATGTGAATATTTACTGAAATGAATATTTACTGTGTATTAAATAATAACACGTGTTTTTTATAAAAAGTACTTCATTGACAAAGTCCAAGGTACAAAAGATTTGTTATCTGTTTCCATTCAAAACCAAATACGGATTATGAATGCAAAAACTGTTAATGCTTATCACTATCTCCCCTCATAATTAATACATATATATCAAGATAAACAACGTTCTTTCTATTTTATTAAAGAAAAGATAGTCCTACAAACAACAAACAAGAATTGTCCGATTATTAAAATTTCCAAATCCGATATTATCCAAACTTCGAATGATTGATGATATTTAAAAAAATAGCATTGTCATTTTTTCATACCGAACCACAACACATTCAATCAAAGAAAATTAATAAAAAAAAACAACATAAATAAGTACACATTCCACCATGTGTAATTCAACCGTAATTTCGCAAATGATATGGAGTTAAATTTGTATCGGAGTCGATTAATCACTATAATCAATGTGTTGTACATGTAATTGGTAATTAGGTAAATTGCAAGCAATTCAGTGTGTCGTGACGCAAATATTTTAATTTCCTTGTAATACCTGTATTCTGGCTTCTGTTAATCCAATTTTCATTGCCAACTCCTCTCTGAAACAAATAAATTGATGTACAATTACTAAAAATATATAATTTAGTGTAATGGGAACAAGTCGAAAGAGGTTTTATGTGATGACCCTGTTGTTTGAGTGTTTCTTTCGGTTTTAAAATCTTAGATTACAGGTTATTTTCACATATAAAAGATTTTTAAGAATATAAGTGTCTTCCAGAGTTTCCATTTTATTAAATAGTTTTTGACACATAGCACTTTAACTGACTTTTATATCTTTTAATCAATAATTTAATATGTTGCTTGTTTTTTTAACCTTGTCTCTCGTCTTTTGTATTCTATACAAATAGAGCCTATTGTTGACTGTACTGTACCATAACTACTAGTTCGTGAACATGCTTATACTATAGATACATGACAACTACGTCGCCATGACCTCTGAGTCAACACCTTTAATTATTATCATTCACTTCCTTTTTGTTACAGAGACAGAATACATGTTTTGATATACTTATCAATTAGTAGATAAGAGAATTAGCATGTCTACATAACTAATATGCTAATAAAGTACCACAAGTGATAATAACTTAACATATAATACAAAATCCTTTCTGCAAATCTGTCTCAATTTTTTGTCATCATTTGCGACCACTATTTAGCGTGCATAAACATATGGAATTCAAGTTTTATTTTACGTTATTCTGTTACTAACCTTGTAAAAACATCAGGATAGTGCGTTCTTGAGAAAGCTTTTTCCAATTCTTCGAGCTGAAAACTCGTAAACGTTGTTCTGTATCTTCTCTGCTTTCTTTTGGGAGCAAATTCGTCTGCATCATCACTGTCTGCTGATCCTGGGGGTGGTCTCTCTGAGGCTGGAGACTGATCAGCGCGAGATAATTCAGGAGTTGTTCTCGGAGAATCGTCCTTTGGAACTTCCGATATCCCCATACTGCTATACTTATAGGCGTCTTGATGATAATAATCTGTAAAGAAAACGGTCTCATGATTTATTTGTCTTAACTGAATCTATTGCGTGATGAAAATGAAACCGATTCAGTAACACTCTCTTAATTATTGTATATTTAAATTAATTAGTTAGTGTTGCAATGAAAGAGGTCAGGGATGAATATTAAGCCCATTATTAATCGTACATTTAAATTTTTAATTTTATTGGTAATCGTATCGCATTGGAAATCAATAATGTATTTTTTTTGCACAATTTGTGGGATTCCGTATTGTAGAAACTAAATTTTGCCTACTGAAATTTTGAACTTGCATATATATAGATCTCGGCCTTTCCAGAACTATTATCAATTCATTTTTAGCACGTATTTCGAAGGCGGCACTAGTAGTATCTTTTCAAATTTGGTTGGGTAGAGAGAGGAGCGCGGACTGTGGAGGTGAACATTAATGCACATTTTAAAGGGGCCCTTTAAGCCTACACTTGGGTCGTAAGTCCCAGGCACTCTCCAAGCTCCTGCAACTGCAACGCGATGGCCCTGGTGAATCCATGGAGTTTCTTATCATATATGTTTTTTTTTCACCTTTTTTTTTTCATCCATATGAGGGTAGGCGAAGATATTCTAGTGTTAAGGCACTCGGCTGTGAACTTTCCGTCAGTTTTTTAGAGGCCCAACTCCCAACGCTTGCCTTACTAGACTGGAGAAATTGAAATATACTCTTTCCCCTAAGTTGGAGTCGAATCCACAACCATGGCATAATACGACACTTATAACATATTATGTTATCTGTTCCAAGCGCCGAATATTGTCAAGCATAAATATTGGGATCACGTTTTAATTTTTTTTCCTTATATTGTTTTCTACAATTTAATAATATTATTTCATTAAGAATTGAAACATTGTGCAATACTGAATAACGTCATATAAAATATTTGTTAATATATATAAGGAACACATTTAAATAATGATATGGCAATTCTTAAGCCCTATAGCTTAAACAATTATAAAAATATATTAGTACGTGCAAGAAAACACGTATTTCATAGATAAAGTATAGTTAATGTCTTTTTTTCTTTTAGTTTTGCGTTATATCCCGCATATAGCAGGATAGGCGGAGGGAACCTGAGAAAATAGTGTTTAGACACTCTGTACTCTTTTCTTTCCCCACTTTCTGCCGGATTTTGAGGCATTGCGTGCTGAGTGGCTGAACTCAACGCTGCGTTTTGCCTTGTTACCAGACCTATGAAATGAAAATACTTTTTTATTTCATGGAGTGGGGAATCGAACCTACATCCTGTCTTACACGTATCTCACAGATAAAGCATAGTAAATAATGGTAACTATTTTTTAATCTTCATACAGAACCTAAGCCAAATAAATGAGAGGTTTAAATAGCAGTTAGAAGTCTAATTAAAAGATAAAATACCAATAATTAGGATTAATTTGATTATTTATAATTTGCGTGTATATTTAGTAGGCACGAAACGTTATTAAATACTAAGCCTCAGTAATGAAATACCGTTCTCAGTGAGAAATACTAGTCACGAAACAGTAATTTAGTCAATGATCTTAAAATAAATATTATGAATTTGAATATAAATAGATTTTAAAACATATTTTTTATATAATTTCTATGAAGAAACACTATTAGAAAGTAGTTCGTGGGAGAATTAAATATCTTAACTAATTAGAGACCATCGTGGCTCATTGGAACAGTGTCGGACTGTAAATACATATGGTTATGGGTTCGATTTTCACTCAGGGGAATGATTATATTTAAATTATTTTTATTTCTTTGCTTTAATAAACTTAAGCGCGGTGTTGAGCTCCGCTAATTCGGGCAGAACTGTTGACACTAGGTTTCTTCTAACTATAATACTTTACTACGAGAAGAAGCGTGAAGCGTGAATAAAAAGTGATTAAATACAGTGTTATAATAAAATATTAAATAATATTAATTTATTTATAAGAAATAGCTAACTAAAATATTTTGACTCTCTTTGGAACCTGCCTACGAATATTTTTATCTTATTTCCTAAATTTACTTAAGTAACATGAAAATATAGGAAAAGTTTTTTTGTTTTTTTTAACTTCACGCTGTATCCCGCATATAAGGCAGAGGGAACCAGAGAACCTAGTGTTAAGACACTCCATTCTCTTTCAACATTTCCGTTCCCCACTTTCCGCCAAATTGAGGCATTGCGTGCTGAGTGGCGGAACTCAACGCCGCGTTTTGCCTTGTTACCAAACCCAGAAAATGAAAAATTCCATTTCCTAGAGTGGGAATCGCTACTGCGCTACGACAGGTAGATCTTTAAAATTTTAACAATACTTGGCTGTATGTTAAGTAGCTATATATTTTTACAATAAGTTTTATGGATGCCTCTGTCGTCGTACTAGGAAACCTGTTTTACGGTATACAGCACCAACCCCTCGGAATAGATAACAAAGTGCTATTAGCTGTCTAAAAAAGTAAATATTGAATAATAAAGGAAAAACATAGAAAAACTTAAAATTATCATAAATCAATCATAATTAACTTATCTCCTAAAAGAAGAAATTTCTTAAAATATTACAATAGTGACTATACAAAGGTTTCATATGATTTCGTTTTTCTTAGTGACCTCTATACGATTTACTCACTCGCCATGACCTCAGTTTCTCGTAATCAATTTATGAGTTAATGCTATTAATTTAATTACGCTCTTGTTATGGTGTTGGTGTAATTGGCCCGTCATTACACGTCGCCTTCTAGAAACTAAAGCGCAGCTTACATTGGTTCATGATTGTAGAGACAATAAATGCATATAGATACAAATATTTAATTTTATTAGATATGAGTAACCTACGCGTTGCCTAGTAACGTGTATGTCATATTAAACGGAAGTGTATGTTAAAAGATTTATATATTTCTATTGCGTTGTATTATGCTATATAGAATATTGCTTTTCAGCACTTCTTCACCATATAAACTTTAAATAATCTAAATTTCATAGTCTTTCCTCCGCAACTTTCTTTAATATATAGTTGAGTAATTCTAAACTAAAAGTGCTTATAAGCACTTTGTGTTGTGAAACTAATTTAAATGTCACGTGAGTCTTAATTTTAAAAAATTTTACCTAGTTGTAAAAATGTATTGATTTCATTATTATATTATCTTTTTACTCATATAATTCAATAAGTCATAATTTAATTTATAAATAGATTTACATTTCATGCGTGTAAGTTAATTAAAAATATTTTTCGATCTTATATTGAATATCACTCAATTAACTCAGATAAAATTAGTTATCTTCGCTATTCTAAGAATATTACAAGTGTTACAATAATCGTATTAAAGTAATTGTTGAATGTTGTGAATGATTCATACACCTCCATTCACGTTATTAATTAAGATTATCTAAGATTTTGATAAAAAGATTAATTTTAATACGTATTTTGGTAAACTCTGTGTAATAAATGTTTGTTACCGATAGTGTGGTCATATCAAAAATATACTCGTATTATATATTATTACAAAAGTATGTTGCGGTTTTGTGAGATAAGAATAGAAATTGTTGAGTAATATGGGAAATTCCGTGCTTTTGGTTTAAGATAGCGTTACTTGTGACTTGTCTAAAGAAAATATACGTGAGTGCGTGCAAAAATTACATACATACATAGCTTCACGCTGTATCCCGCATATAGCAGGGTAGGCAAATTGAACCTAGTGTTAAGACACTCCGTTCCCCACTTATATTATTTCGTGTTATTGTACTTATGTCAGTTTAATTATACTAATTGATTTGGTATAAGAGCAACTTTTATTTTAGCTGCTTTAATTCAAAAGTATTACAAATCAGAAGAAATGTTAAAATATTTTTACTGTAAGAATGCAATCCCTTATATTTTTATATTTAAAAAAGGTAATGGGGAACGAAATGTTAAAAAGAGAACGGAGTGTCTTAACACTAGTAGTAGTTCTCTGGTTTCCTCTGCCTACCCTGCTATGTGCGGGATACAGCGTGAAGCTAAATAAAAGATATCCATTGATTTCGAATTTTAAGGTACATAAGAAACGGAAATGTTTATTTTGAACTGATTTCAAGCTTCGTTTTTATTTTTTCTTAGTTCTATATACTTTTGTATTGAAACAGTAAAATTATTTGTAATATACGACAAGTAACATTGATTGTTTTATTTTTTTACCACTTAACTTTTAAAGCTGAAAAAATATTAACCAGAAAATAAGCACTATTAATAACAAAGTCGAAGTTAAAACGTAAATAGAAATACCCATACATTACTGCTAAAGTAAAAAGAACGCGATAACGCCCACATATTCAAGGTAAATATTGTTACTCCAAATAAACTTAAAAATACTAAAAGCGAGAACAAAAATAACTAAATAAACTAATTTTCTTACACCATAAATAAATCTAGTATTTGGTATATGAATATGAACGAGTCAATGAATATTTCTGATTGATGTATGTGAGCGGATCCTAACAAATTCCTAAAGAAATAAGACATAAGAATAATTGAGTATTGTCTTTATGTAATGAATGTATAGTTAACGTTTATATTGAATTAATAGTTAATAAATTATTCGTTATGTTTGTAGTGTTCCGTGGTGGAAGACGACGCGGTGTGAGCGTGATAAATACTTTATACGGACCATTACACGCTAGACTACTAATTTCTAACTTATATTTCAGAATGAGTGCAGTGTTTTTGAAATTCATATATTTATGTAGAGTGACCATAGTGGCAAGACACTCCGTTTTCCGGTTTCCGTCTGAATTTGGTGTATTATATGTTAATTAGCGGAACTCAACGCCGCGTTTTGTCTTATGTGTAGGGTGAAATGATAATATAATACCAAGTGGGAACCAAACCTATAACTAATCGCGTTTACAGCCAGTTACACAGGGCCATGATGGTCTAAAATATATATTAAATTCATTATTATATTGATTAAAAAAATGTATCAACCTTTCTGCTACTCTTTTATGATCCGTTCGGTATATCAAACTTATCAAGTACACAATTGGTGCAGGACTATATAGTTCTTGCTGGGAAACTACGTAGATAGCAAATAAAATTATCTTATATTATTATAGCTGCCATGATTATTACTACATTTATTTATAGATTATATATAAATCCTTATTATTTCAAAATGATAGTCACTATATTTTAAAATGTATAGTAATTTATTAAAATTAACACGTTCCGTATTTATTTATAAAATAAGAAATAAATTTGTTAATAAATTGCAGTCAGCATTTTTAAAAAAATATTACAGTAAAAACTTCACGCTCTAACCCGCATATAGCAGGGTTGGCAGAGACAACCAGAGAACCTAGTGTTGAGACACTCCATTCTCTTTCAACAATTCCGTTCCCCACTTTCCGCCGAATTGAGGCATTGCGTGTTGAGTGGCGGAACTCAACGCCGCGCTTTGCCTTGTTACCAAACCCAAGAAATGAAAATACTAAATTTTACATTTCCTGGAGTGGGAATCGAACCCACAACCTGTCGCGTTTACAGTCGCACGCTTGTGCCTCCAAGCCACGACCGGCGTCAAGTAAAGATTTGACTGTAATAAACAGTAAAAACTAAATAAAAGAAGTTTTCTTTTTCAAAACATTTTTTAAATAAAAAAATGCAATATGACTATAGCTTTAGTCAATTTTTGCTTTGACCTTTTAATATAGTCTATGATTATACTACAGTATTTTCTATATTTACGACTGCTTGTTGAGTTCAACTTTACGCGTGCTTGATTACGATTCTATTTTTACATTGAAATATATCGCATGAATAGTTAATACAATAACTTTGAATTATTCAATGTTTGTAGTAATGCTTTGTTGCGTTATAACTTAATTACTAATGGAAATTAATAAGAGAATATAGTCTACTTGTATATCTAAATCAGGTTACGGGTTCGATTCCCACTCCAGGAAATGGAATTTTTCATTTCCTGGGCTTGGTAACAAGGCAAAGAGCGGCGTTGAATTTCGCCACTCACTACGCAATGCCTCAATTCGGCGGAAAGTGGAGAACGGTGTGTCTTAACACTGGGTTCCCTCTGCCTACCCTGCTGCATGCGGAATACAGCGTGAAGCTATGTATGTATGTATGTAGATTTTTTTTTCTCATATAGCAGGATTATTAGATAGATTTTAGTGTCTAGACACTCCGCTTTTCACTTTTCGCGAAATATAACTTTTATTTACATTATCGTTTTTCGTTGCCTTAAAAATATGAACAAGTTTCATATAGATAAGAATGTATTTACAAATAATTAACACAGATTGTCATATAATTTTAAAATATTATTAAAATTATTGCGCTTGTTTCGTTTTATTAGCATTTATTTAGTGACACTAACTTTTATATGTTATGTCAATCAACAATTTTTAATTTCCCGCCAATATCTATTTAACCACAGATTAAAAATATACTTAGCGATGCAATAATAGTGAGTCATAAATGTCAGAAGCATCATACGGTCTAAATGCAAAAGAAATGTGAAAATTAAGAAAATAATAAAATATAGAAAAATGTGTCACATAAGAAGTTTATGGTAAGTATGCATTTCTAGTTTCTCCAATCCTAAAATAGACTAAAGGTTTTTTTTTTAAATAGTCAGAAGGCATAATGTAGAAGAAGAGGACGGAAAAATATATTAATTGATATATTTTTCTTGTACTTTAAAATTACATAGGAAAAGCAAATAAAACTATTAGTTTACAAAAGTAAACTTTTTCTAGAGATCTTCTTCTATCTATTTAGGTGGATGAGTAACCACTAACCGAATTAAATATTTTATAAAATAAAGTAAAAAAAAAACAATTAGAAATTCAAAAAATACGTCTATCATATATACACATAGATATATACAAATATATAAACATATTACACATGTGTAACAATTGTTTAAGATTAAAATAATATAAGTAATAATAGAGAGATATAAATATCAATATTATCAAATGATATATTTTAAATATAAACTTACAAATGACTATTATTCCTAAACCACGGTTAAATAAACACTTCGCACTGTGTCACACCGACCGGTCACTCGTATGGGTTTTCCATTAAGAATGACTTAGACGTTCATTCATAATTATCGTAGGAACGTTGTTAATATAATGCAACTTCCTTTTGCAATACAAATTTATCAATTTAGGACTATCAGTTTATAAACCGTAATAGTGTTTGCGTTATTGATAAATATGAATGATATCTAATTCTAATATTGATAATATTTCGTTGTTGTTGTTGTAATCATTGTGATATCTATCTTTTATTTCATCTGATGATATAAGTTTGAGTTGATATGCGTAGGATGATTATTGATTTTTTGCTTCACACTATATCCCACACATAGCGGGATAGGCAGAGAGAAACTGAGAAGACACTCCATTCTCTTAAGATTCCCGTTCTCCACTTTTCGCCGAGGCACTGCGTGCTCTGTAGCGGGAACTAACGCCGCACTTTACCGTGTTTCCAGAGCGGGGAAATGAACATAATAATTATTATAAATATTTAATATTTTCATTTTCTGGAGTGGGAATCAAACCCACTTCCTGTCGTATTTTAAACTGTCATAGTCAATTTTATACACTCAATACATGTGTTATATCTTTTACTAATTAATCACAAAATAGTAAAAACTAAATAAAAATGCTTAATAGTTTTTTTAATATTCTGATCATATTGACAAGGACTTTAGTTCAGTTCGTTTTTTATAAAAATATTGTTACCGGACTTATAAAATACATAGATACGTATCAAATTGTTCAACGTATTCAATTTACGTCGAAATCCAATACACTTTCTTTATCACAATAAAAATATATCTATGGCTTTATTTTTATATCTACAAAAAAAGCATAGATATCATTAACAAAATAATATATGATAATTATATAATATTACTGTAACTTTCAATATCTATTCAATATGTATTAAATATGGAATTTCCTGCGTCCTCGATTATGATAAAACATGAGTGATAGCGTTAAGAACCTTTATTACATTTCTTTTTAATATAAAGTATATAATTTAATTAGTAATCAATAAAAATTATTGCTGCGGTCATTTAATAAACAATTATTTACATGCTGATATGTGTATGTATTATTATAACATAAAGTTATGAAATACCTAGAATTATTTGTGCCTTTGTTAAAGTAAAAAAAGAAAACTGTTGACGTCATAATATGCGTTGCCATGGCAACAAGAATGTACGTACGTTTTATTAAAGTATTTTTTTTTTTTTAACTTCACGCTGTATCTCATATAACAGGGTAGGCAGAGGGAACCAGAGAACCTAGTGTTAAGACACTCCATTCTCTTTCAACAATTCCGTTTCCCACTTTCCTTCGAATTGAGGCATTGCGTGTTGAGTGGCGGAACTCAACGCCGCGCTTTGCCTTGTTACCAGACCCAAGAAATGAAAATACTAAATTTTACATTTCCTGGAGTGGGGATCGAACCCACAACCTGTCGCATTTACAGTCGCACGATTGTGCCTCTGCGCCACGACAGGCGTTAAAGTATTATTGTGTGCAATATTTTTTTTAATAATGTTATGTATTTCTAATCTTCTTAGTCGTTCACTCCTGTTGGAGTGGTCGTGATCATGACCTGTCTTGTTCATTAGAAAGCGAGATTGCGAGATTTTTCAGCTCAGCAATGCGTGTGCATTCATTAATGGAACAGCTAGTCCAGGATTTTATCAGGTCTGTACATTTTGTGAGTAGTCGGCCGCGAGAGCGCTTTCCTTCTACTTTTCCTTGGACAATGAGACGCGACAGGTTGTGGGTTCGATTCCCACTCCAGGAAATGTAAAATTTTGGTTTGGTAACAAGGCAAAGCTCGGCGGAAAGTGGGGAACGGAATTTTTGAGAGAGAATGGAGTGTCTTAACACTAGGTTCTCTGGTTCCCTCTGCCTACCCTGCTATATGCGGGTTACAGCGTGAAATTTAAAAAAAATGAGACGTTTCAGTGAGTTTCTGCTTCTTCTTGTGACTTTTTGCTGTTTCTGTTTTGAAATTCATTGATTTCTAATACTTAATTTTTAAAAAAATACGTTTTTAACTTCTCTATATAAACTTATGCCAAATTTCATACTCAACAAAGATCACAACTAATTTTGTTTCACGTATTAATATAAAGATGACACACGTACTCGCATATAATTATATCCAATTTTCCTTATGAATAATTATGTCAAGTTAAATAAATGCACAAGTGTTTCATGAATCGTTATGATTCATGTCCATGAGTAATTAAATTATGTGAGCAACTGTGATTCATTTTCCATTGACTATTTGCGTATGATTTATTTCTAGTTTGTTTTAGTGATGAAAATTTATAATGTAAAAGGCTTAAGGCCCTTAATATTATAATTGCATTGTAAACACTATAATCTTTTTAGTTTCTTTAGAGTTCCGTAAGTCAGTGTGAAAGGAACCTTAAAACTAAGCCTCTGTTATCTATTTGTTACATATATACATATATATCACATAAGAGCCTTATCAAAAATATGTGTTATTTTAGTCTTTATTACGATAAATAATTATAAGGAATATTAAAATAATTTGTGGAAATCCATAATTTAAATGTATACAGAACCAATGATAAATAAAAACACTTTATAAGATCTTATTTTAAATTTAGTCGTTCATAGTCATATATATACGTACATATTCATACGAAAATGAACATATTTTTTTAACTTCACTCTGTATTCCGCACATAGCAGGGTGGGCAGAGCGAACCTAGTGTTAAAACCCTCCGCTCTCTTTAAATATTTACGTTCCCCACTTTCCATCGAATATATTAATATATATACTCTAGGAAATGAAGTATTTTTATTTTCTGGGTTTGGTAACAAGGCAAAGCGCGGCGTTGAGTTCCGCCACTCAGCACGTAATGCCTCAATCCGGTGGAAAGTGGGGAACGAAATTGTTGAAAGAGAACGGACATTAGGTTCTCAGGTTCCCTCTGCCTACCCCGCTATATGCGGGATACAGCGTGAAGTTAAATATATATATATTTAAATACAAAACAATAACGTGCTATATATAATTACTTAGGTACTATAAAAAGATTAGAACAACAATTTTAGACCACCATATTTAGATTGTGCTTTAGCACAATGATGAAGCAAACAAAAATACCAGTATAAGACAGATACGTAATGATTTATTGATTGTAAATTTCTTTTTGCGTAATCGATTATTTTTATCAAAATAATTCCTAGAAACTATCAGAAATATTAATATATATGATAAATACTTATATATTATAATGAACATTATCACAATTTATATTTAATTGATTACTTAAATATAAACAGTATTAGTGGTTAATCGCATCAATCATAATTAAATAAGGGTAGATTTTTTTTATTATCAGCTATATATCTTTAGTGAAATGGAAAAACAGCTTAATAATGTTAATGGTTATGTAATCTTTTTTTAAATATATTTTTTTTCGCTTCACGCTGAATCTCGCATTTAGCAGGATAGGCAGAGGGAACCTGAGAAGTAAAGAACCATAGTGTTAAGACACTCCGTTCCTCACTTTCCGCTTTTTGCATTGCCTTGTTACCAAACCCAGGAAATGAAAATACTAAACTTTACATTTCCTGGAGTAGGAATCGAACCCACAACCTGTCCCGCTCACAATCGCAAGCTTGTGCCTCTGCGCCACTACAGGCGTTTATTGGATAATAATGAAACACTTAAGACGACTTTTTTCCATTGCCTTTGATCTCTTTTCTTTAGATGACGTCTCTATAAGCGACTCGTAGGAAGAAATGAAGTTAAATTTTATTAATATACTTTATGCTTTCCTACACAGAAAGACGTTTCGGTCTTTTTTAATAATTATTCTGATCACTCCGAACACATGGCCTGTACCTTTTATCACCTTTCTTTATATTTTCGCATTACTTAACTACGCTTAGGAACAAGTTCCGAAGAGAATACAAATATTTTAGTTGCCTACTTTTTATCAATATCTTTGATAAGAACATACTGTTATTACTCTCCGTTCTCCAATTTTCCGCCAGAATTCAAAATATTTAACGCTGAGTGTCGGCGGTGTTTTTTACCAGTGAGCAAATGATATCATATGCATATTCCCTCAAGTGGGAATCGAACCCACAAACATCGCTTGTACAATCAGACGTCGTTTCATTGCGCCATAATGATTTTAATCTTCACTTAATTTATTCCTTGAATTTCGATATTTCTCTCTAAGAATATCAAGTTAAGCTTTTTATAATATTAACCTAGGATTATATTATGTTATAATGATTTAACATTGAACTTAACCCACGCTAAGTGGATTATGTTCTTTGAAGTTTCTACTTCTCATAGTAATTACGTTCTGGGAAACACAATGATAAACGATTTATAAATAATATTATTTATAATATATTTGTTTGTAATTCTTTAAATATATCTTATTATCATTAGTCAAGTTAATATGTTTCTTTGTAATATTGTATAATAGCTGTGCCCGTGACTCTGTTCGCATTCAATAAGATTCTTACTTACTTTTAATTTATATAAAACGAAATTTTGACCATTCGTCAAATCTCCTATATTAGAGTTAACCGTGTTACAGTTATTAATTTATAGAATTAAAAAATTAACAGAAAAGAAAATCGACTTCAAATAAAATGCACGAAAAAGCAAAATTATTACAAACAACTCAAAAACTACTCGTCGTCTAAAGAAAATTTAAATAGGAACATATAAGAAGATTGCTTCTGATGATTTAGATTTCTGATAGCTGTCATATAAAAAATAATCATTAAAATTGGTTCATCCAGTAAGTGATGAGGTAACATACATAAAAAAAATACAATCGAATACCTATAGCCTATATAGAGAACCTTCTCCGTTTTAGCCAATTAAAAACCCAATCATGCCAACATATAAATATCTAAACTTAAAATTACTCAATCGTGGCACAATTTGAATGTGCTAGACACAATCACGTGGACTCCAACTTTCCACGGCCGCAAAATTACATCTAAAATATTTTTACTTTCCTGGTCTGGTCAACCATAGCGTACATGATGCTTTGGTAGTATGTCATTATAGCTTCCTTTTTTTTAGCTTTACGCTGTATTCCGCACATACCATGGTAGCCAGAGCCATGGGAACCAGAGAACCTACTGTTAAGACATTCCGTTCTCTTTTAACATTTCCGATCCCCACGTTCCGCCGAATTGAGGTATTGCGTGCCGAGTGGCGAAACTCAACGCCGCACTTTGCCTCACTAGAGCGAGGAAATAAATACTAAATATTATTTAATATTTTAATTTCCTTCTGTTATATAGAGATATCAATCTCAACTCGGCAGAAAGTGGGGAACGGAGTGTCTTAACACTAGGTTCCCTCTGCCTACCCTGCTATATGCGGGATACAGCGTGAAGCTATGTATGTATGTATGTATTATATAGAGAATATTCTCAGATTGATTTCCGCATAGTACCCACATCGTTGCAAATGTATGTATAACAAAATAGGTACATACATAAATAATGGTAATTTAATAATAATTTACCTCTAAGGTAAATCTCATTAATAATATATATGAACATAAAAGTACCCGGTTATTGTGAATTGTCCTCGTAATTTACGTTATGGGTTTTACACCGAAATGTATTAGCATAGATGTTGCTATAGCCATTAAATTGTTCACAGTTTTATCATCATAGTTATTAATAGAGGTTTTAATTAGTTTAATTAGAATTTAAAGTTTTATCGTACGTTAAAGTTAATTTGTGTGAAATAAATTTAAATTATAATGTTATTTATTGATATTTAGTGTCTTTTTGGTGTTGTTATAATGACTTAGTAGAGGATTGTGGGTTTGATTTCCGCTAAGATCTAAAAGTATTATTATTTTTACATCTATATATTAATACGTGAAGTAAAAACTTTGAAACCCCTTTTTACGAAAATTACGCGGATGGAGGAGCATGAAAGTTGGCACACTTATAGTTTATATAGCGAAGGAGTGCAAAAAGAATATATATTTTAAAAATAATGCATAAAAATATATTTAATTAATAAAATAAATGTTACACACACTACCACGGTTTGACATCCATGTTTATAAAAAGTGACAAATACATTGCTAAAGACTACGCGTTGTTAACGCGTCAACGGGGACACTAGTATTTATAAAGAGAAAAAAAAAATCTAAAAAATATAGCTCAATTTGGGGTCACTTGGTCGTGTATGGTATGTTTATTGAACATAAATTTTATAAAATCTTAGAACCCATTTCATACTTAATCTGATGTAAATAAATTGTCAAATATTAAAGTTTAAAAACGAATTAATAAAAATAATATTTATAAATACGTATAAAATGCTTTTACACTTTTACTTCAAAATATCTTTACGGAGTTTAATTTAGAAAAATAAAAAAAATAAAATAAAAAATAATAATTTAAAAAATATATGTGTTTGAGTTTGTTGACTTTATATATATTTTACCCTGTGAGGGGACGGGGTTAGAATACAATTCCCCTCCGCCGCTGGGTAGCGTCCCGTAAGAGGCGGGTAACCCAGTAGTTTGGTGGTAGGAGGTTCGTCCTCCGTCTGGCTCGCGACCACTATCATGTCAAAGACGAACCGCGAAATATCTAATGATGTATTCCGGTTCGATGGCATGTAAGCCAGGTTTTCCCCCTTTCCCACCCACCCTTTCACCAAAATGTAGTGGTTCCGATAGCGGACTACTACATTGTTCCGCCTTCCATCCGTATCCTCTAGGTTGGCAACGCATCTATAACATCTCTAGTGTTGTAGATGTCTATGGACGAAGGTAACCACTTACCATTAGGTGGTCCTTCTGCTCGTTTGCCATCCGTTTTCCATAAAAAATAAATAAAAATGTTTTATTATAAAACAAACATACTCGTCGAGATCTCATATATACAAGAATATTTCCATACCTCAATTATTAATTTTAATAGACCTACAAGTAATCTAGAAACATTAATTTTCGATTACAGAAGTTAAACATAGGACAAATAGGCAAAAACAAAATAAAATCAACATAAATGAGCCATCGTCGTATGATACAACAGGGTCAAAATTAACAAATCGCTATAATTTACGTCGTAAATTATACCTTAATAACATGGCGACTTATCTCGACCTAAGACATCTAAAGCCACACGTGAAAATAAATCATTATATATATAGATAACTTCTATTACAATAGTAATAAAGATGATATTCCGTTGTAATGTATATTGATGGTTCCCAAAACGATTTTGTTCTGTTTGTCATAAAACAAAGGGAATGATACGTGCAAGTTAATTACGGTCAAAAAGTAATTAGGTCTAATCAAATAACGTAATCTTTTGTGACTTTTTGTGGTGTAAAGTTTTATTGTGTTCTGTTCCAATGGCAATTGGTTTTGATGGTTGATTGTCTCTTGTATATATACAGAAGGAATGGGTTCGATTCCCGGTACAAGAAAATATGTCTTTGTTAATAACTTTAGTAGTTGACATCGTATTTTTTGTTGATGTACCTTCATACGTCTGAATGTCATTCTTAATAAGCTATATTTTATAATTTAAAAATGTAAAGCCAATATTTAATTTTGAATGAATCAAAATGTCATTTAATTATTGAGGTCATCGTGGCGTAGTGGGACAGCGTTAACTGTAAACGCGATGATTGGGTTCGATACCGAGCCTGGAGTATATACATATATATGTATTTAAGTTTTTTCATTACCCCGCTGTGTTTCGTATTCTGGTAAAAGTGGTGAACGATTTTCCTTACTGCCTTGCTATTTACCAAAAAAGTGCGAAGCTGTGTATATTAATTACTAGATACTTAATATTATGCTACCGCCAAATTGCACGAAACCTTTACAAATTGTAGCCTATTTGTGCTATTCTGATCTATAAGATATATTATATTAAAGTTTTTAGGTGACAGAGTAACAAAAAATTCATTCATTCTCATAGAATGAAAAAGCAGTATGAAAAAACTCTCGCATGTATAATCTGTATATAAATACGTGAAGTAAAAACTTTGGAGCCCTTTACGAAAAGCAAAACAGCCGGAGGAGCATGAAATTTGGCACACTTATAGTTTATATAGCGAAGGAGTGCAAATAATAATATTTTTTTAAATTATTGCATAAAAAGTACATTAAATTAATAAAATAAATGTTACACACACTACCATGGTTTGATATCCATGTTTATATAAAATGACATATACGTTGATAAAGACAACGCGTTGTTAACGCGTGAACGGGGACACTAGTATTAATTGAATAGCCTAGTAAATCTAATATGTCATATTAATTTCTTTTGAAATAACTTTTTAATCTTTTCGCAAATCAAATCAAGTGTTCCTATATTCAATTTTAATAACAATTTCCATAATATACCTTCTTAAGTATATGTAAATCATGTTATTATCATACAACTTTTGTTATCAGTACTAAAATTATCTCACGCTCTAAACATAGCTCAGAACAAAAACAACGGGAAGCTTTCAGAATGCAATTATAGATGTAGTTGATAAGTAGATGCGTAAGTAATAAACCAACTCAACCCTAAAACTCCGTGGACATAACTATATGTGTAATTATTTTTTTAATTTAAAAAAATTCACGTGGCAGAAGCGTGAAACTGTAAACGCGACAGGTTGTGGATTCGATTCCTATTACAGGCGATGGAATTTTTCATTTCTTGAGTTTGGTAACAAAGCGCGGCGTTGAGTTCCGCCACTCAGCACGCAATGCCTCAATTCAGCGGAAAGTGAGGAACGAAGTGTGTTAACACTAGGTTCCCTCTGGTTACCCTGCTATATGCGGGATACAGCGTGAAGCTATGTATGTTTGTATATTACTCTAGGATTATTGTCGAGTGAGAGAGAGAGTTATCTTTTTGTTCTTCATTTTTCGACCATTTATCGAACTCCCCTCTACTATATGACCTATATAACAGTTAGCAAGGACATTATATGTAACTACGTTCAATAAAAATATTTTATTATAAATTTTTTA
This sequence comes from Philaethria dido, assembly GCA_033558755.1. Taxonomy (NCBI): domain Eukaryota; kingdom Metazoa; phylum Arthropoda; class Insecta; order Lepidoptera; family Nymphalidae; genus Philaethria; species Philaethria dido. Next base: position 1,509,875 of record JAKGSA010000033.1, on the reverse strand, counting down.
ATCCATAATCAGTACATTCATTCATGTACATCTTAGATGAACTAATTGTAGTTGTTTTTACCAGGAAGTTTTTAAATCTTAATAGATCTAGACACAATTTTTTACATTTAGCAAATAAGTGAAATTAGAATAAAACTCAGCATTAATTAATCACAGTTAATGAATAGATTTAATATACGTGTACCAACACGGCCTCCTCGTAATAAAATAACCCCCCTCTGTCCACCACTCCGGAAAACTGTGTTTGGCTCAAACTCCCCCGTTCCTAGACTCTGCAAGTTGGTTAATGAGTACAGTGACCTACTGGATATTAATATAGATTCGATCAACAAGATTCGAGCAATGCAAAATTTAAAATGCCGGTCATCTTAAAAAAAAAAAACTAAATGTCATACTTTTGGTTTTGCTTAATTTCTTTTTTTTGTGTTCTTTTGTTTTGTCTTGTGTCGCACTTAGGAATTTATTTTAATTTTTACTATGCATGATGTATCTGCCTGTAAGTGTTTGTTACACCTAGAATAGTCCTGTGTACTGAATATATTATTTTTTGTAATGATGTAAACAAACGTTGGTGGATAAATAAATAAATAAATAAATAAATAAATAAATAAATAAATAGAGGTATTTCAATTTAACAATATGTTAATGATTATAAACAATTCCACGATATTGCAGACAGGAAGAGAAATAGCCAAAACAAAACAAAACAAAAGTTTACTTTAATTAAAATGTGCAACAACATACATATGCATATTCAAAGCGGATTTTAATATGTTATTTCAAAATTAATTTTGATATAATAGTTTTTTATTCAAAATCACTCACGCTAAAAGTTTAATGAGAACCTATTAATCAATCAAATACATCGATTAAGACGTCTTAGCTTGACTAGTTTATAGATGAAAAATAACAGTAAATATCATGTACATTTGATGAATATCTAATTGCTATTTTGCCATATTTTATTTATTTTAGTAAAACCTGTTAAAAGGTTACAATATTTAGCTTTTTAATTTTCTTAAATGCCCCACGTATTACAAAGTAGGCAAGAAGAATGAAGTGAAATAAGACTCTGCTCTCCTCGTTCCGCACAGATAGAGACTTTGTACTTGAGTATCGAAATCATAACAAGAAAATATATTTTTTTTAATATAAATTTTCACCTCAATAATATTCGAATCCACTACCACCAAACAAATATTAAACCACAAAAATATACAATGTCATAACGTTTTTACAACTAAAATATTTAAAATACCTTATCAGACATTCGTATCACGAGAGTACTCTGCAAAATATTTACACCTTTCCTCGTAAAACTATGTCGCTGTCACATTTCTAAGAAATGTGAGCGTGAACATAAAATAACACATTGCATTATAATTTAAAGGAAATTAATTTCGCGGCGCGCGAGTTAAGCGAAATTGAAAAAACCAATGGTTAGTAATTGCAGAGCGGCAGTCCAGGGTTGATTTTATCTGACAAATAAAACGTAAGTTCACTGAATTTGTCATCAGTTTACTGTAAGTACCCAAGTTTGCTGGCAATGTTGTTTTTGGACCAAATATAGTACTTTATTAGTAAATAATTACACCTGTCGTGGCGCAGAGGCACAAATGTGCGATTGTAAAAGCGGCAGGTTGTGGGTTCGATTCCCACACCAGAAAATGTAAAAGTTTAGTACTTTCATTTCCTGGGTTCGGTAACAAGGCAAAGCGCGGCGTTGAGTTCCGCCACTTAACCCACAATGCCTCAATTCAGCGGAAAGTGGGGAATGGAGTGTCTTAACTCTAGGTTCTCACGTTCTCTCTGCCTACCTTGCTATATGTGGAATACAGCGCGAAGCTAAAAAAAAATACAGGCCATCGTGGCGCAATGGGACTGCGACTGAGTATGGACGCGAATGGTTATGGGTTCGATACACATTAGGGGCAATAATATTTTTTTTATGGGAAGGACAAAGCAAACGAGCGTTCGGGATGGATTGTAAGTGGGATGTACCACTTGATGGTAAGTGAAAGCTACAGGTACGTTGCCGGCCTTTAATATTTATTAATATATTTAAATTATTTTAATCTCCCCGCTCTAGTATAAACTTTTTTACCACACAACAGGGCTGTCACAGAGAGCGGTGTCAAAACATTCCTTTCTTCTCTTTTCACCCGAATTAGAGACATAGTGTGTTAAATGGCGGAACTCAACGCAGTTTTTTGTCTTAGCCGAGTGGGAAAACAAAAATATTTTTCTGAAACTGACATTTTCCCACTGTGTCACGATGGCCACTATATTAGTGGTTACATGTGCTAGTTATTTATTAAGTATTTATGACCATTATATTGTCTTTTAGAGCATGTTAAGAATTCTCTCACGGATGGCTCGACATGAAATACCTATAAACTTGTCCCTTTACAACACTATCGTGTTTTCATTGATTGTATAGCGGTATTTTAGGCAAGTGAAGGAAGCTTTAAATAAGTTAGAGTTAAAACATTTTTAATGATAATAATTTCATATGGTTTTTGTATTACCAGTAGAGATCACCATCAGAGCAAGTTACAATAGTATATAAATGTTTGTTTTTAATTACAAGAATAAAATATTTTATAATCCAACAACTGACTGTCAGTTTCGATTATCAGTCGCAAGATTTTGGTAAATGGGGATACAATTCTTTCTTCATGTATATTATACATTGTATATTTAATTACAGTACTTTGAGTATGAAGCTCAAGGTAAATATATCAATAGTCATAAAGACATAAAAAATAATCGTTTTACTCCCAATGATAATCATTACAAATTAAAACGTCAAGTGGCTGTATTTAGTCTCTTAGTTTACGATTTATAAAGTGCTGCCTTAGTGATAAATTACTTTATTATGTTCACTGGCAAAAAGTGCGTCTGATTTACGATTCTCATGTAAATAAATAAATTGTTGAATTAAAATAATTGTACTTGTTGTAAGTAAATCACAATTAAAAATATATAAAGGACATAAATGGTACACAGATAAAATATTACCTTACATTATTGTCAGTTCTATATAATCTGTGTAAAATTTTTAATGAAAAATAAAAAAACTTCTAGTATTTTTTAAATTATTAAATTTAAAAATATAGAAAAGACTCTTTTTTAACTATCGGGTCACTGACAAACAATGTAAATCCGAAATTTGGCCAGGAAAAGATGACATTTGGCATGTAAGTTACTTGAGGGGACTTCACTAATATCCTCATATCCTCAGAGAGAATTTCCTTTCATGCGAAATAGAGTGCCAATATAGTGTTTGTTTGCCACCAATTGTATTTAAATACACATACATACATCTATGTAATTGTCATGTATAATTTATTACTGGTTATATTTAATAGAGATTATTGAGCATTTTTTTATCGAGCAACTCAAATAAAAAGAAAGAAAAGTTACTTCATATATTAAAATATGATAAATGAATAGAGATCATCGTGGCGCAGTGGCCTGTCTTGTGTGCTTGTGTGACGATTGGATGTGACTTCGATTCCACTTGGATATATTAAATTTAAAATTATTTTCATTTCTTCACTACGGCACGACATAGCACGTCTTGAATTCCGTCACTCAATGTTTCAAATTTACGTGGAAAGTGGAGAACGGAGTGTTTTGACACTGGGAGCTATGCGGGAACAGGCGTCAAGCTCTATAGTCAATTATTTTATAAATAACTTTAAAATAAGGCGTCGTAATGATAATATAGGACACTCTAATAATTATAACAGATATGATAAAGTTCCTAGTATTCAACACGAGGAGCCTGACCCTAGGTCGTGTGCGGAAATGTCAATCAAGAAGCACCTGCGTATTTTAGGGTTGACCATTCATTTTCAATTTAAGACGAGTCTTATATTATTTTTTTGTAAAATCATTTTTTGTGAAAATAATGATTACATTATTAATGATTGAATTTTCCGCATTGCGATATTAATAGGGAGAACTTAGCTAAGTGACTCCCATCTATACTTATATAGGTATGTTAAGTGCAAAGGAAGCTACTTAACTAGGTAATATATGGAACAATTTTCTACTTATTTTATTTTTACTTTTTTTTATTTTAATTTCTTTTTTAGCTTTACGCTGTATCCCGCATATAGCAGAGTAGGCAGAGGGAACCTGAGAACCTAGTGTTAAGACAATCGGTTCCACATTTTCCGATTTGAGGCATTTCGTGCTGAGTTACGGAACTCAAACCCAGGAAATGAAAATAATAAACATTTTCATTTTTATTATTTTCATTTCCTGGAGTGGGAATCGAACCCACAACCTGTCGCGTTTACAGTCGCACGCTTGTGACTGTGTCACGACAGGCGTTATTTTCTACTAAAATTGTAAATGTGAAAATTTGCGAATATCGATGAGTGTTTGTTATTCATCCATTCTAAATTATAGAAAAAATCTAGATGGAACTTTATATTTACACCAAATTAACATCCAATAATTACTTTATTTATCTATTATGATCGAAAATAATAATTTACAACACGCACTCTCATAAAAAGAGCGATATAAATTTCAATATCATCAAAATCTAGAATAGTAATGAAACTAATTAAGTATTACCATTACTTGTAGCACCTTGCAATTACAGTTCACTTTCGTTCACTTTCGCAAACAGTAAATTATCGACTACGGCCTTCTGGCGCGGATGTTAATTAATGATAATTATGTTAATTGAATCATTGTAATATAGAAAATCTTATAAAGTACATCTTATTGCATTTTAAATAATAAAAGTTGTTTTAGTTATTGTTTATAGATATAGTTTTTTTTTTTTTTTTTTTAACTTCACGCTGTATCTCGCATATAGCGGGGTAGGCAGAGGGAGCCAGAGAATCTAGTATAAAGACACTCCATCCTCTTTCTACATTTCCGTCCCCACTTTCCGCCAAATTGAGGCATTGCGTGTTGAGTAGCGGAACTCAACGCTGCGCTTTGCCTTGTTACCAAATCCAAGAAATGAAAATACTAAATTTTAAATTTCCTGGAGTGGGAGTCGAACCCACAACCTGTCGCGTTTTCAGTCGCACGCTTGTGCCTCTGCGCCACGACAGGCGTCCATCCATCCATAGATATAGTTTAAAGAGATAATTTTTCATTTTATAAAGTGAATCTTAGTGAGGCCTGGTTCAGTGGTAGAAAGTCTGAATGTGAATACAATTTAATTATATTTAAGGGATTCCCAATTCTCTGCTCTGGTAGGACAAAGTGATATCATTGTTAAAAAATATACGCTATTTTATAAAGTAAATTTGAAAATTATAAAAAAAATTAAATAGATATTTCTAAAGGATACTTATCTTTTATTATCTATAGGTATATTACAGATTGATAATAATTCCCGTTATATTATATTTAAAGCAACTACCTACAAAAACTGTAATTTTCAACGTAGCGTAATCTAGTAATATAAAATGAGTCGGTATGTAAAATTATATTTTTTTCCAGCTTTACGTATTATCTCACATAGGTTAGTCAGACAGAACCTAGTGTCCATACACTACGTTCTTCGTTTTTCGCTCGAATTCCAGATTTTGCGTGTTAAGTGGCGGAACTCAACGCCACGCTATGTATAAATGAACGTAACTTAAATATAATCATTCCCTGAAGTGGGAATCGAACCCACAACCATTCGAGTTTATATGACTGTATGACACTGTCCTACTGTGCCATCATAACCTCTATAATAACTTTCATTAAAATATTATAACATATATTTAATATTTATTAAATTAGTGAAATAAAAAATAATTTCCATAACGCATGCTTTTTACTTATATTGTTCATTTACAAGTATTATAAATTAACGGAAGTGGTCTAAGTTATCGGACATGGCTTTCCCGTGCGGGCTAATTGTTTGCAAATATACTCAGGAATACTTGCTGGAAGTATTACTTTTTTTCCGTTTTTTATTATTATTATTGTTTTAATAGGCGTTTTTTGACAAGTTACAAAGGAGAGAACCCAGTGTTTAGTTACTACGTTCTCTATTTTAATGCCAATTTCGATTCATTATGCATTAAGTGGCGATATTTAACCTCAAATTTTGAGATTAATGAGAGGTGGAAAGGACACCCGGATGGAACAAAGTTCCTTGGGATTATTTAGTGAAGGAATTATAATTAAATTCTACTTCTTTTAAGTTATAATAATAATATTTATTATAACACACTTTTCAATGCGAAATAGAAAGACGAAACGAAAATAATTGGCTTGCTTTCTGTGTGAGAAAGAGAAAGACAGAGAAATCCGCGCACGCCGCACAGCGTACAACTATAGCAAAAAGAGTCGTTATAACTTTTGGTCTTAATTTTTTCCTTTGGCAACGCGCGATAAGGAACTTCAGTCCAATACAAACTTCGTGGCGCAGTGGGATAGCGTCGGGCTGTAAGCGCGATTGGTTTTGGATTCGATTCTCACTCGAGAAAATGACTATGTATATGCATTATGTATGTATAGGGTGTCCCGAAATTAACGCAAGATTTGAATTAAATAGAAAATGCCATTTAGTCTTTTAATAGCGAATGAATAATGAATATAATAGCAAATGGCGGCAAAGTCAAATCTTGCGTTAATTTTGGGACACCCTTTACATTAAAGCGGAGGACCGCTTTGACAAGAGAAAGCACAGCGTTGAGTTTCGTCTCTTAACACGCAACGCTTAATTGGGCAGAAAGCTGTGAGTGGAGGGTTATGACACTAGGCTCTCTCTGACTACTCTGCTATTCGCGACATAGGGTTAAACTGCTTTTCCCCTAGTTGAATTCGAATCTGCAACCACCGAATATATTTAGGTTAAGACATTACAATACTGAGCTACGACGGCGTCAATAAAGAATTTAAAAAACGTTAAGTTATTGCTTAGTAGCAACTGTATAGTTTAAAATGAATGCAATGTGTAATCAACCGTACCGAGTTTAATTGCCGCGAGTGTGCGTGTAAGGACGTTAGAAGTATATTAGTAGTATCATTGAGGTGTAAATTGTTTTACTTAGGGTCGACTTGTATTGATACCGACGGTTATGAACGTTTTTTTTTTTGTTACTCCCTTCTTATACATTCCCTATTGCACTTAACAACGCCTGTCGTGGCGTAAAGGCACAAGCGTGCGACTGTAAACGCGACAGGTTGTGGGTTGGATTACCACTCCAGGAAATGTAAAATTCAGTATTTTCATTTCTTGGGTTTGGTAACAAGGCAAAGCGCGGCGTTGAGTTCCGCCACGCAACACGCAATGCCTCAATTTGGCGGAAAGTGGGCAACGGAAATGTTGAAAGAGAATAGAGTGTCTAAATATTAGGTTCTCTGGTTCCCTCTGCCTACCCCGCTATATACGGGATACAGAGTGAAATTAAAAAAAAAGGGCATAATGAGGAAGCATTTATATCATTATGACTAAAGCGAATAATACCCCAAGTATCATTTGAATAGACGACTACCTCCTTCAGTAACATATCAACTGCGATACGACGGCATCGATCTAATAGTCGTTTTACAAATAAGGCAGCCTACAATCCAATTAATCAATTTAATACAAAGACATGGCAAAGTAAAGCAAAAAAATAACAAACTCCTATACGCAAAGCCGCAAGCACTGTTTAGTATTTAAATATATGTATGGTGAGTGCATAATGGATTTCGCCCTTTTAGCTGAATAACATATAATGAACGTGTTTTTCATGTAAATTCAAGTAATCTCCTTACGTCGACTTAGATGCAACCTAGATAGCCTTAATGGTGTCCAGTGTATAATTCTAATTTATACATTTTATGTTCTATAATACCATATTTATTATGAGAATGAACGCTGCTGGCTAAACGTTGTATAACGATGTTTTTGTATATGGCCTGTGTGAACAAAAAATAGTGATATGAAATGATAACTTAATTTAAAAGGTAATCATGGCTTAAGTATATCAATGTTTATCGGTAAATATATTTTCTCTGTATAGAACACTAGCTTTCTGCCCGCGGCTTCGCCCGCTTGGAATTCGGCTATATCGCGCGACTTATAAGGAGTAGGAGTAGCCTATAGACTTTCCCAATGTCTAGATTATTTGTCAAAAAAATATATAAAAAATAAAAATTTATTTTTTTTACCTTTCCCAAGTTCAGTTCTACCTTCATACTGAATTTCATCAAAATCGGTCAGTGGCTAAGGCGTGAAAGCGTAACAGACAGACAGACAGAGTTACTTTCGCATTTATAATATAAGTAAGGATAAGTAAGGTTAATTTGCAATATAATATGATTTTAAAAGCTTTTATGCATTTTTTGTATCGATAAATATGTTAAATTCGATAGATATATCAGATTAGATTAAAAGTAATACTTATAGTATTACTTTTTTTATATTATACAGTCTTATTATGTCTATTATGTCTATTATTCGTTATAGCCCCATTTTGATATATTCAGTAGATATCTGAGTGAACATTTGAAGGCCACTGGGAAATATTTATGAAGGAAATATATATTTTATATGACTAATCTGGTAAACTAAAATGCAGTTGCTAGGGTAACGGTTGCTAGGGTAGGTTTTGTTCTCGTAATACCTATCCAAAAGATGCTTGAAATTAAAAAAAATATATATATACATTTTTATTTCTATATAAATTTTAAGTAATAAATTAAAATTATATATTGCAACTTTAATAAGCATTAGAATAATTTTGATTGATCTCGTGCGCAAACACGCTCAATTTCAGGTTTTATCGGTAAGCCTGTCTGTCAGTACTGGAGTTAATCGCATTAGCATTACCATTGCTTATTTTCCAAGCCCTTATTGCCATAAAACAAGAAACAGGTAGCGTGTGACAAGGCTGATAACCTACTGGATACACTGAGCTGTGCTATATTATGCTATATATTGTTTGTGTGGGTGAATATTATTATTATTTAGGAATATTTTGTAGGTGGTAGGAGGTTCGTCCTCCGTCTGATTCGAGACCACTATCATGTCAAAGACGTAAAATATCTAATGATGTGTCCTGGTTCAATGGCATGTAAGCCAGGTATTACCCTTTACCACCCACCCTTTCCCCAAAATGTGGTGGTTCCGATAGCAGACTACTACATTGCCCCCCTTTCTATCTGTATGCTATAGATCGCCAACGCATCTACAACATCTCTGGTGTTGTAGATGTCTATTGGCGAAGGTAACCACTTACCATCAGGTGGTCCCTCTGCTTGTTTGTCATCCATAAAAAAAGTATTATGTAGAGTCTATCGTGTCTCAATAGCGTTTGACTGTAAATTGCATTTAATTGATATTGAGGTTCATCCCCATTGATGTAATCCCCATTAGCGGTAATGATTATATTCAAATTATTTTAATTCCCTTCGCTCTTGTAAGATACGCAATGTTCCGAATTCAGGCGGAAAGCAACGAACAGAGTGTCATGACACTAGGTTCATTTTACTGTCGTGCAATGTGTTAAAAAGCGTAAAGTAACTTTCTTCAATATTCTTTATGATATAATATTTGTCATTGCATACGGAATAAGTGTTTTTTTTTTTAATTTTGTACATGTTTTAAGAATGACAAATTAATTTGAAGATATGTATTTTTATAAAAAAAATGTAAATAAGAACCTAAATCATGCTTAAATACATCTATTTGTACATACCAATATTTTTTTTAATTTTTTTTTTTTATTTTTTATTTTTATTTTTTTTATGGAAAGGACAAGGCAAACGAGCGTTCGGGTCACCTGATGGTAAGTGATCCCCGCCGCCCACGGCCCCGTGTAACACCAGAGGAGCTACAGGTGCGTTGCCGGCCTTTAAAATAAACATACCAATAAAACAAGTAAGTTTATTTTTTATGTCTCTCAAATTTAAGTACCTAAGTTAATGCAATAGAAAATATTTTTTTATTCAAATCAACATCCTTAATATCAAACACCTACGTCAGTAGCTTGTTTACAGGAAAAGTAGGCTTAAGACGAATAAATTATCATGTTGTCGTTGCATAAAGATTAATTAGGTGCAATTATTTCATTATTTTAATATTATGCTTGGACCCCACTGAATTGGCTTAAATGGTTTCCTTATAGCGGTCAATTACCATGGAAGGAAAACGTATTACCTCCATGTATTTAAGGGGTATATTCTATTACTTGAAATAACATGGTATTGTTAACTTATTACTCCTAATAATGTATACTTAACGAATTTTAAACATCCGTCTTAATTAAAGTTCCAGTTATTCTTGTGTTCAAACAATTCACAAGTTCTCTGTTTAAGATGTCTGTTTTATTATATACTAGCTGTACCCGGCGCGCGTTGCAACTCCAACAATTAAAATACATATATATATATATATATATATATATATATATATATATATATATATACATATACCAATTTTCATAATAATCGGTACAGTAGTTTTTCAGTTCATCGATGACATACAGACAAACATTCATTTTTAAATATATATTAGAAAAGTATATTATTCTGTCCAAGAAGAAGAATACAGAAGTTTATGTGTGGAATTAAATGCTGTTGATGCTCGCTCAGGAGGCTTATTGTTGTTGTGAATTTATTGTAAAATTTTATTTAAAAAGAGCAACTGTTGAGTTTCTTGCTGACTCTTGTCAGCAGAACTGCCTTCCAAGCCGAATCTTTTTGTTATTTGACGATTCAAAAGTGCTTGTTTGAAGTCTATTTGAAAAAAAAAATATGCTTTTAATTTTTGATTTTTTTGTATTGTAACTAAAATATTTATTTTAAATCCATATGAATAACAAGACGTTAAATAATTTAACTCATTATATAGAATTAATTTACCATACATAATTAAGCGCAGTGAGATTTAAATAAAAATTGGCGTATCGCGAAAAGCGTGCAATTGGCAAAGGTTTCACGCCTTTATTAGTATTTGATTTATAACTTTTGACTCTTATTACTAAAGTAATAAAGTTGAAATTGTGTTAATTTATTAAATGATTGGCTTCAAAGATGGGATTTGTCAGTTGGTAGGTTATTAAGAACAGTTTGGGTTTGTTTTGACGGAATTCAATTAATGCTTCCACGGTCCGATAAGCGGATTATTCGGTGTATGTCAAGAAATTGCGGGATTGTTTTAGAATCATCGATTCGCGATGGAGATTACTGGACGCTCTTCAGAAATTATCTTCGTTAGTTACGTTGGCTTATTATTTTGTATTGGTTATTAAATATGACTTTGCTCGCAGAGTTAAATAATTGATAACTATATTAATACGTGGTTGAAAACTGAAGGGAAAGTCTGGATTACTTTTTATGAAAACTATGCGGAAGACATACATATAATGTATGCACATGGAGAAGAAGTGCAGAAACGTTATTTATAATAATATAATCCTCAGAAATAAGTATAGGTTCGTCCTCCGACTGGCTCGCGACCACTATCATGTCAAAGAC